>CAKOBK010000690.1:0-15766 GCA_932526605.1 Nephrotoma flavescens | reverse complement strand
GACAAATGCACTTTTGTTTGAAACCAAAATTTTTTCTGTTTCAATTCATATAACATTGTACCAATAATGAAAGGTAATTTAATTTTAAATAATTATCCGTTTAAATTGGGCCGAAACAACCACCAGTTTTCGTGTAATCGTCGATTGAAAACGGCTTTTTTTTTTACCCGGACAAATGCACTTTTGATTGAAACCAAAATTTTTTCTGTTTCAATTCATATAACATTGTACCAATAATGAAAGGTAATTTAATTTTAAATAATTATCCGTTTAAATTGGGCCGAAACAACCACCAGTTTGCGTGTAATCGTCGATTGAAATCGACTTTTTGTTACCCGGACAAATGCACTTTTGTTTGAAACCAAAATTTTTTCTGTTTCAATTCATATAACATTGTACCAATAATGAAAGGTAATTTAATTTTAAATAATTATCCGTTTAAATTGGGCCGAAACAACCACCAGTTTGCGTGTAATCGTCGATTGAAATCGACTTTTTGTTACCCGGACAAATGCACTTTTGTTTGAAACCAAAATTTTTTCTGTTTCAATTCATATAACATTGTACCAATAATGAAAGGTAATTTAATTTTGAATAATTATCCGTTTAAACTGGGCCGAAACAACCACCAGTTTTCGTGTAATCGTCGATTGAAAACGGCTTTTTTTTTTACCCGGACAAATGCACTTTTGTTTGAAACCAAAATTTTTTCTGTTTCAATTCATATAACATTGTACCAATAATGAAAGGTAATTTAATTTTAAATAATTATCCGTTTAAATTGGGCCGAAACAACCACCAGTTTGCGTGTAATCGTCGATTGAAATCGACTTTTTTTTACCCGGACAAATGCACTTTTGTTTGAAACCAAAATTTTTTCTGTTTCAATTCATATAACATTGTACCAATAATGAAAGGTAATTTAATTTTGAATAATTATCCGTTTAAATTGGGCCGAAACAACCACCAGTTTGCGTGTAATCGTCGATTGAAATCGACTTTTTTTTACCCGGACAAATGCACTTTTGTTTGAAACCAAAATTTTTTCTGTTTCAATTCATATAACATTGTACCAATAATGAAAGGTAATTTAATTTTAAATAATTATCCGTTTAAATTGGGCCGAAACAACCACCAGTTTGCGTGTAATCGTCGATTGAAATCGACTTTTTTTTACCCGGACAAATGCACTTTTGTTTGAAACCAAAATTTTTTCTGTTTCAATTCATATAACATTGTACCAATAATGAAAGGTAATTTAATTTTAAATAATTATCCGTTTAAATTGGGCCGAAACAACCACCAGTTTGCGTGTAATCGTCGATTGAAATCGACTTTTTTTTTACCCGGACAAATGCACTTTTGTTTGAAACCAAAATTTTTTCTGTTTCAATTCATATAACATTGTACCAATAATGAAAGGTAATTTAATTTTAAATAATTATCCGTTTAAATTGGGCCGAAACAACCACCAGTTTGCGTGTAATCGTCGATTGAAATCGACTTTTTTTTACCCGGACAAATGCACTTTTGTTTGAAACCAAAATTTTTTCTGTTTCAATTCATATAACATTGTACCAATAATGAAAGGTAATTTAATTTTAAATAATTATCCGTTTAAATTGGGCCGAAACAACCACCAGTTTGCGTGTAATCGTCGATAGAAATCGACTTTTTTTTACCCGGACAAATGCACTTTTGTTTGAAACCAAAATTTTTTCTGTTTCAATTCATATAACATTGTACCAATAATGAAAGGTAATTTAATTTTAAATAATTATCCGTTTAAATTGGGCCGAAACAACCACCAGTTTGCGTGTAATCGTCGATTGAAATCGACTTTTTTTTACCCGGACAAATGCACTTTTGTTTGAAACCAAAATTTTTTCTGTTTCAATTCATATAACATTGTACCAATAATGAAAGGTAATTTAATTTTAAATAATTATCCGTTTAAATTGGGCCGAAACAACCACCAGTTTGCGTGTAATCGTCGATTGGAATCGACTTTTTTTTACCCGGACAAATGCACTTTTGTTTGAAACCAAAATTTTTTCTGTTTCAATTCATATAACATTGTACCAATAATGAAAGGTAATTTAATTTTAAATAATTATCCGTTTAAATTGGGCCGAAACAACCACCAGTTTGCGTGTAATCGTCGATTGAAATCGACTTTTTTTTACCCGGACAAATGCACTTTTGTTTGAAACCAAAATTTTTTCTGTTTCAATTCATATAACATTGTACCAATAATGAAAGGTAATTTAATTTTAAATAATTATCCGTTTAAATTGGGCCGAAACAACCACCAGTTTGCGTGTAATCGTCGATTGAAATCGACTTTTTTTTACCCGGACAAATGCACTTTTGTTTGAAACCAAAATTTTTTCTGTTTCAATTCATATAACATTGTACCAATAATGAAAGGTAATTTAATTTTAAATAATTATCCGTTTAAATTGGGCCGAAACAACCACCAGTTTGCGTGTAATCGTCGATAGAAATCGACTTTTTTTTACCCGGACAAATGCACTTTTGTTTGAAACCAAAATTTTTTCTGTTTCAATTCATATAACATTGTACCAATAATGAAAGGTAATTTAATTTTAAATAATTATCCGTTTAAATTGGGCCGAAACAACCACCAGTTTTCGTGTAATCGTCGATTGAAAACGGCTTTTTTTTTTACCCGGACAAATGCACTTTTGTTTGAAACCAAAATTTTTTCTGTTTCAATTCATATAACATTGTACCAATAATGAAAGGTAATTTAATTTTAAATAATTATCCGTTTAAATTGGGCCGAAACAACCACCAGTTTGCGTGTAATCGTCGATTGAAATCGACTTTTTGTTACCCGGACAAATGCACTTTTGTTTGAAACCAAAATTTTTTCTGTTTCAATTCATATAACATTGTACCAATAATGAAAGGTAATTTAATTTTGAATAATTATCCGTTTAAACTGGGCCGAAACAACCACCAGTTTTCGTGTAATCGTCGATTGAAAACGGCTTTTTTTTTACCCGGACAAATGCACTTTTGTTTGAAACCAAAATTTTTTCTGTTTCAATTCATATAACATTGTACCAATAATGAAAGGTAATTTAATTTTAAATAATTATCCGTTTAAATTGGGCCGAAACAACCACCAGTTTGCGTGTAATCGTCGATTGAAATCGACTTTTTTTTACCCGGACAAATGCACTTTTGTTTGAAACCAAAATTTTTTCTGTTTCAATTCATATAACATTGTACCAATAATGAAAGGTAATTTAATTTTGAATAATTATCCGTTTAAATTGGGCCGAAACAACCACCAGTTTGCGTGTAATCGTCGATTGAAATCGACTTTTTTTTACCCGGACAAATGCACTTTTGTTTGAAACCAAAATTTTTTCTGTTTCAATTCATATAACATTGTACCAATAATGAAAGGTAATTTAATTTTAAATAATTATCCGTTTAAATTGGGCCGAAACAACCACCAGTTTGCGTGTAATCGTCGATTGAAATCGACTTTTTGTTACCCGGACAAATGCACTTTTGTTTGAAACCAAAATTTTTTCTGTTTCAATTCATATAACATTGTACCAATAATGAAAGGTAATTTAATTTTAAATAATTATCCGTTTAAATTGGGCCGCAACAACCACCAGTTTGCGTGTAATCGTCGATTGAAATCGACTTTTTGTTACCCGGACAAATGCACTTTTGTTTGAAACCAAAATTTTTTCTGTTTCAATTCATATAACATTGTACCAATAATGAAAGGTAATTTAATTTTGAATAATTATCCGTTTAAACTGGGCCGAAACAACCACCAGTTTTCGTGTAATCGTCGATTGAAAACGGCTTTTTTTTTACCCGGACAAATGCACTTTTGTTTGAAACCAAAATTTTTTCTGTTTCAATTCATATAACATTGTACCAATAATGAAAGGTAATTTAATTTTAAATAATTATCCGTTTAAATTGGGCCGAAACAACCACCAGTTTGCGTGTAATCGTCGATTGAAATCGACTTTTTTTTACCCGGACAAATGCACTTTTGTTTGAAACCAAAATTTTTTCTGTTTCAATTCATATAACATTGTACCAATAATGAAAGGTAATTTAATTTTGAATAATTATCCGTTTAAATTGGGCCGAAACAACCACCAGTTTGCGTGTAATCGTCGATTGAAATCGACTTTTTTTTACCCGGACAAATGCACTTTTGTTTGAAACCAAAATTTTTTCTGTTTCAATTCATATAACATTGTACCAATAATGAAAGGTAATTTAATTTTAAATAATTATCCGTTTAAATTGGGCCGAAACAACCACCAGTTTGCGTGTAATCGTCGATTGAAATCGACTTTTTTTTACCCGGACAAATGCACTTTTGTTTGAAACCAAAATTTTTTCTGTTTCAATTCATATAACATTGTACCAATAATGAAAGGTAATTTAATTTTAAATAATTATCCGTTTAAATTGGGCCGAAACAACCACCAGTTTGCGTGTAATCGTCGATTGAAATCGACTTTTTTTTACCCGGACAAATGCACTTTTGTTTGAAACCAAAATTTTTTCTGTTTCAATTCATATAACATTGTACCAATAATGAAAGGTAATTTAATTTTAAATAATTATCCGTTTAAATTGGGCCGAAACAACCACCAGTTTGCGTGTAATCGTCGATTGAAATCGACTTTTTTTTACCCGGACAAATGCACTTTTGTTTGAAACCAAAATTTTTTCTGTTTCAATTCATATAACATTGTACCAATAATGAAAGGTAATTTAATTTTAAATAATTATCCGTTTAAATTGGGCCGAAACAACCACCAGTTTGCGTGTAATCGTCGATAGAAATCGACTTTTTTTTACCCGGACAAATGCACTTTTGTTTGAAACCAAAATTTTTTCTGTTTCAATTCATATAACATTGTACCAATAATGAAAGGTAATTTAATTTTAAATAATTATCCGTTTAAATTGGGCCGAAACAACCACCAGTTTTCGTGTAATCGTCGATTGAAAACGGCTTTTTTTTTTACCCGGACAAATGCACTTTTGTTTGAAACCAAAATTTTTTCTGTTTCAATTCATATAACATTGTACCAATAATGAAAGGTAATTTAATTTTAAATAATTATCCGTTTAAATTGGGCCGAAACAACCACCAGTTTGCGTGTAATCGTCGATTGAAATCGACTTTTTGTTACCCGGACAAATGCACTTTTGTTTGAAACCAAAATTTTTTCTGTTTCAATTCATATAACATTGTACCAATAATGAAAGGTAATTTAATTTTAAATAATTATCCGTTTAAATTGGGTCGAAACAACCACCAGTTTGCGTGTAATCGTCGATTGAAATCGACTTTTTTTTACCCGGACAAATGCACTTTTGTTTGAAACCAAAATTTTTTCTGTTTCAATTCATATAACATTGTACCAATAATGAAAGGTAATTTAATTTTAAATAATTATCCGTTTAAATTGGGCCGAAACAACCACCAGTTTGCGTGTAATCGTCGATTGAAATCGACTTTTTTTTACCCGGACAAATGCACTTTTGTTTGAAACCAAAATTTTTTCTGTTTCAATTCATATAACATTGTACCAATAATGAAAGGTAATTTAATTTTGAATAATTATCCGTTTAAATTGGGCCGAAACAACCACCAGTTTTCGTGTAATCGTCGATTGAAATCGACTTTTTTTTACCCGGACAAATGCACTTTTGTTTGAAACCAAAATTTTTTCTGTTTCAATTCATATAACATTGTACCAATAATGAAAGGTAATTTAATTTTAAATAATTATCCGTTTAAATTGGGCCGAAACAACCACCAGTTTGCGTGTAATCGTCGATTGAAATCGACTTTTTTTTACCCGGACAAATGCACTTTTGTTTGAAACCAAAATTTTTTCTGTTTCAATTCATATAACATTGTACCAATAATGAAAGGTAATTTAATTTTAAATAATTATCCGTTTAAATTGGGCCGAAACAACCACCAGTTTGCGTGTAATCGTCGATTAAAATCGACTTTTTTTTACCCGGACAAATGCACTTTTGTTTGAAACCAAAATTTTTTCTGTTTCAATTCATATAACATTGTACCAATAATGAAAGGTAATTTAATTTTGAATAATTATCCGTTTAAATTGGGCCGAAACAACCACCAGTTTGCGTGTAATCGTCGATTGAAATCGACTTTTTTTTACCCGGACAAATGCACTTTTGTTTGAAACCAAAATTTTTTCTGTTTCAATTCATATAACATTGTACCAATAATGAAAGGTAATTTAATTTTAAATAATTATCCGTTTAAATTGGGCCGAAACAACCACCAGTTTGCGTGTAATCGTCGATAGAAATCGACTTTTTTTTACCCGGACAAATGCACTTTTGTTTGAAACCAAAATTTTTTCTGTTTCAATTCATATAACATTGTACCAATAATGAAAGGTAATTTAATTTTAAATAATTATCCGTTTAAATTGGGCCGAAACAACCACCAGTTTGCGTGTAATCGTCGATTGAAATCGACTTTTTTTTACCCGGACAAATGCACTTTTGTTTGAAACCAAAATTTTTTCTGTTTCAATTCATATAACATTGTACCAATAATGAAAGGTAATTTAATTTTAAATAATTATCCGTTTAAATTGGGCCGAAACAACCACCAGTTTGCGTGTAATCGTCGATTGAAATCGACTTTTTTTTACCCGGACAAATGCACTTTTGTTTGAAACCAAAATTTTTTCTGTTTCAATTCATATAACATTGTACCAATAATGAAAGGTAATTTAATTTTAAATAATTATCCGTTTAAATTGGGCCGAAACAACCACCAGTTTTCGTGTAATCGTCGATTGAAAACGGCTTTTTTTTTTACCCGGACAAATGCACTTTTGTTTGAAACCAAATTTTTTTCTGTTTCAATTCATATAACATTGTACCAATAATGAAAGGTAATTTAATTTTGAATAATTATCCGTTTAAATTGGGCCGAAACAACCACCAGTTTTCGTGTAATCGTCGATTGAAAACGGCTTTTTTTTTACCCGGACAAATGCACTTTTGTTTGAAACCAAAACTTTTTCTGTTTCAATTCATTTAACATTGTACCAATAATGAAAGGTAATTTAATTTTAAATAATTATCCGTTTAAATTGGGCCGAAACAACCACCAGTTTTCGTGTAATCGTCGATTGAAAACGGCTTTTTTTTTACCCGGACAAATGCACTTTTGTTTGAAACCAAAATTTTTTCTGTTTCAATTCATATAACATTGTACCAATAATGAAAGGTAATTTAGTTTTAAATAATTATCCGTTTAAATTGGGCCGAAACAACCACCAGTTTGCGTGTAATCGTCGATTGAAATCGACTTTTTTTTACCCGGACAAATGCACTTTTGTTTGAAACCAAAATTTTTTCTGTTTCAATTCATATAACATTGTACCAATAATGAAAGGTAATTTAATTTTGAATAATTATCCGTTTAAATTGGGCCGAAACAACCACCAGTTTTCGTGTAATCGTCGATTGAAATCGACTTTTTTTTACCCGGACAAATGCACTTTTGTTTGAAACCAAAATTTTTTCTGTTTCAATTCATATAACATTGTACCAATAATGAAAGGTAATTTAATTTTAAATAATTATCCGTTTAAATTGGGCCGAAACAACCACCAGTTTGCGTGTAATCGTCGATTGAAATCGACTTTTTTTTACCCGGACAAATGCACTTTTGTTTGAAACCAAAATTTTTTCTGTTTCAATTCATATAACATTGTACCAATAATGAAAGGTAATTTAATTTTAAATAATTATCCGTTTAAATTGGGCCGAAACAACCACCAGTTTGCGTGTAATCGTCGATTGAAATCGACTTTTTTTTACCCGGACAAATGCACTTTTGTTTGAAACCAAAATTTTTTCTGTTTCAATTCATATAACATTGTACCAATAATGAAAGGTAATTTAATTTTAAATAATTATCCGTTTAAATTGGGCCGAAACAACCACCAGTTTGCGTGTAATCGTCGATTGAAATCGACTTTTTTTTACCCGGACAAATGCACTTTTGTTTGAAACCAAAATTTTTTCTGTTTCAATTCATATAACATTGTACCAATAATGAAAGGTAATTTAATTTTAAATAATTATCCGTTTAAATTGGGCCGAAACAACCACCAGTTTGCGTGTAATCGTCGATTGAAATCGACTTTTTTTTACCCGGACAAATGCACTTTTGTTTGAAACCAAAATTTTTTCTGTTTCAATTCATATAACATTGTACCAATAATGAAAGGTAATTTAATTTTAAATAATTATCCGTTTAAATTGGGCCGAAACAACCACCAGTTTGCGTGTAATCGTCGATTGAAATCGACTTTTTTTTACCCGGACAAATGCACTTTTGTTTGAAACCAAAATTTTTTCTGTTTCAATTCATATAACATTGTACCAATAATGAAAGGTAATTTAATTTTGAATAATTATCCGTTTAAATTGGGCCGAAACAACCACCAGTTTTCGTGTAATCGTCGATTGAAAACGGCTTTTTTTTTACCCGGACAAATGCACTTTTGTTTGAAACCAAAATTTTTTCTGTTTCAATTCATATAACATTGTACCAATAATGAAAGGTAATTTAATTTTGAATAATTATCCGTTTAAATTGGGCCGAAACAACCACCAGTTTGCGTGTAATCGTCGATTGAAATCGACTTTTTTTTACCCGGACAAATGCACTTTTGTTTGAAACCAAAATTTTTTCTGTTTCAATTCATATAACATTGTACCAATAATGAAAGGTAACTTAATTTTGAATAATTATCCGTTTAAATTGGGCCGAAACAACCACCAGTTTTCGTGTAATCGTCGATTGAAAACGGCTTTTTTTTTTTACCCGGACAAATGCACTTTTGTTTGAAACCAAAATTTTTTCTGTTTCAATTCATATAACATTGTACCAATAATGAAAGGTAATTTAATTTTAAATAATTATCCGTTTAAATTGGGCCGAAACAACTACCAGTTTGCGTGTAATCGTCGATTGAAATCGACTTTTTTTTACCCGGACAAATGCACTTTTGTTTGAAACCAAAATTTTTTCTGTTTCAATTCATATAACATTGTACCAATAATGAAAGGTAATTTAATTTTAAATAATTATCCGTTTAAATTGGGCCGAAACAACCACCAGTTTGCGTGTAATCGTCGATTGAAATCGACTTTTTTTTACCCGGACAAATGCACTTTTGTTTGAAACCAAAATTTTTTCTGTTTCAATTCATATAACATTGTACCAATAATGAAAGGTAATTTAATTTTGAATAATTATCCGTTTAAATTGGGCCGAAACAACCACCAGTTTTCGTGTAATCGTCGATTGAAATCGACTTTTTTTTACCCGGACAAATGCACTTTTGTTTGAAACCAAAATTTTTTCTGTTTCAATTCATATAACATTGTACCAATAATGAAAGGTAATTTAATTTTGAATAATTATCCGTTTAAATTGGGCCGAAACAACCACCAGTTTTCGTGTAATCGTCGATTGAAATCGACTTTTTTTTACCCGGACAAATGCACTTTTGTTTGAAACCAAAATTTTTTCTGTTTCAATTCATATAACATTGTACCAATAATGAAAGGTAATTTAATTTTAAATAATTATCCGTTTAAATTGGGCCGAAACAACCACCAGTTTTCGTGTAATCGTCGATTGAAATCGACTTTTTTTTACCCGGACAAATGCACTTTTGTTTGAAACCAAAATTTTTTCTGTTTCAATTCATATAACATTGTACCAATAATGAAAGGTAATTTAATTTTGAATAATTATCCGTTTAAATTGGGCCGAAACAACCACCAGTTTTCGTGTAATCGTCGATTGAAAACGGCTTTTTTTTTACCCGGACAAATGCACTTTTGTTTGAAACCAAAATTTTTTCTGTTTCAATTCATATAACATTGTACCAATAATGAAAGGTCATTTAATTTTAAATAATTATCCGTTTAAATTGGGCCGAAACAACCACCAGTTTGCGTGTAATCGTCGATTGAAATCGACTTTTTTTACCCGGACAAATGCACTTTTGTTTGAAACCAAAATTTTTTCTGTTTCAATTCATATAACATTGTACCAATAATGAAAGGTAATTTAATTTTAAATAATTATCCGTTTAAATTGGGCCGAAACAACCATCAGTTTTCGTGTAATCGTCGATTGAAAACGGCTTTTTTTTTAACCGGACAAATGCACTTTTGTTTGAAACCAAAATTTTTTCTGTTTCAATTCATATAACATTGTACCAATAATGAAAGGTAATTTAATTTTAAATAATTATCCGTTTAAATTGGGCCGAAACAACCACTAGTTTTCGTGTAATCTTCGATTGAAAACGGCTTTTTTTTTACCCGGACAAATGCACTTTTGTTTGAAACCAAAACTTTTTCTGTTTCAATTCATATAATATTGGACCAATAATGAAAGGTAATTTAATTTTGAATAATTATCCGTTTAAATTGGGCCGAAACAACCACCAGTTTTCGTGTAATCGTCGATTGAAAACGGCTTTTTTTTTACCCGGACAAATGCACTTTTGTTTGAAACCAAAATTTTTTCTGTTTCAATTCATATAATATTGTACCAATAATGAAAGGTAATTTAATTTTGAATAATTATCCGTTTAAATTGGGCCAAAACAACCACCAGTTTTCGTGTAATCGTCGATTGAAATCGACTTTTTTTTACCCGGACAAATGCACTTTTGTTTGAAACCAAAATTTTTTCTGTTTCAATTCATATAATATTGGACCAATAATGAAAGGTAATTTAATTTTGAATAATTATCCGTTTAAATTGGGCCGAAACAACCACCAGTTTTCGTGTAATCGTCGATTGAAATCGACTTTTTTTTACCCGGACAAATGCACTTTTGTTTGAAACCAAAATTTTTTCTGTTTCAATTCATATAACATTGTACCAATAATGAAAGGTAATTTAATTTTAAATAATTATCCGTTTAAATTGGGCCGAAACAACCACCAGTTTGCGTGTAATCGTCGATTGAAATCGACTTTTTTTTACCCGGACAAATGCACTTTTGTTTGAAACCAAAATTTTTTCTGTTTCAATTCATATAACATTGTACCAATAATGAAAGGTAATTTAATTTTAAATAATTATCCGTTTAAATTGGGCCGAAACAACCACCAGTTTGCGTGTAATCGTCGATTGAAATCGACTTTTTTTACCCGGACAAATGCACTTTTGTTTGAAACCAAAATTTTTTCTGTTTCAATTCATATAACATTGTACCAATAATGAAAGGTAATTTAATTTTGAATAATTATCCGTTTAAATTGGGCCGAAACAACCACTAGTTTTCGTGTAATCTTCGATTGAAAACGGCTTTTTTTTTACCCGGACAAATGCACTTTTGTTTGAAACCAAAATTTTTTCTGTTTCAATTCATATAACATTGTACCAATAATGAAAGGTAATTTAATTTTAAATAATTATCCGTTTAAATTGGGCCGAAACAACCACCAGTTTTCGTGTAATCGTCGATTGAAAACGGCTTTTTTTTTACCCGGACAAATGCACTTTTGTTTGAAACCAAAATTTTTTCTGTTTCAATTCATATAACATTGTACCAATAATGAAAGGTAATTTAATTTTAAGTAATTATCCGTTTAAATTGGGCCGAAACAACCACCAGTTTTCGTGTAATCGTCGATTGAAATCGACTTTTTTTTACCCGGACAAATGCACTTTTGTTTGAAACCAAAATTTTTTCTGTTTCAATTCATATAATATTGGACCAATAATGAAAGGTAATTTAATTTTGAATAATTATCCGTTTAAATTGGGCCGAAACAACCACCAGTTTTCGTGTAATCGTCGATTGAAATCGACTTTTTTTTACCCGGACAAATGCACTTTTGTTTGAAACCAAAATTTTTTCTGTTTCAATTCATATAACATTGTACCAATAATGAAAGGTAATTTAATTTTAAATAATTATCCGTTTAAATTGGGCCGAAACAACCACCAGTTTGCGTGTAATCGTCGATTGAAATCGACTTTTTTTTACCCGGACAAATGCACTTTTGTTTGAAACCAAAATTTTTTCTGTTTCAATTCATATAACATTGTACCAATAATGAAAGGTAATTTAATTTTAAATAATTATCCGTTTAAATTGGGCCGAAACAACCACCAGTTTGCGTGTAATCGTCGATTGAAATCGACTTTTTTTTACCCGGACAAATGCACTTTTGTTTGAAACCAAAATTTTTTCTGTTTCAATTCATATAACATTGTACCAATAATGAAAGGTAATTTAATTTTGAATAATTATCCGTTTAAATTGGGCCGAAACAACCACCAGTTTTCGTGTAATCGTCGATTGAAAACGGCTTTTTTTTTTACCCGGACAAATGCACTTTTGTTTGAAACCAAAATTTTTTCTGTTTCAATTCATATAACATTGTACCAATAATGAAAGGTAATTTAATTTTGAATAATTATCCGTTTAAATTGGGCCGAAACAACCACCAGTTTTCGTGTAATCGTCGATTGAAATCGACTTTTTTTTACCCGGACAAATGCACTTTTGTTTGAAACCAAAATTTTTTCTGTTTCAATTCATATAACATTGTACCAATAATGAAAGGTAATTTAATTTTAAATAATTATCCGTTTAAATTGGGCCGAAACAACCACCAGTTTGCGTGTAATCGTCGATTGAAATCGACTTTTTTTTACCCGGACAAATGCACTTTTGTTTGAAACCAAAATTTTTTCTGTTTCAATTCATATAACATTGTACCAATAATGAAAGGTAATTTAATTTTAAATAATTATCCGTTTAAATTGGGCCGAAACAACCACCAGTTTGCGTGTAATCGTCGATTGAAATCGACTTTTTTTTACCCGGACAAATGCACTTTTGTTTGAAACCAAAATTTTTTCTGTTTCAATTCATATAACATTGTACCAATAATGAAAGGTAATTTAATTTTGAATAATTATCCGTTTAAATTGGGCCGAAACAACCACTAGTTTTCGTGTAATCTTCGATTGAAAACGGCTTTTTTTTTTACCCGGACAAATGCACTTTTGTTTGAAACCAAAATTTTTTCTGTTTCAATTCATATAACATTGTACCAATAATGAAAGGTAATTTAATTTTAAATAATTATCCGTTTAAATTGGGCCGAAACAACCACCAGTTTTCGTGTAATCGTCGATTGAAAACGGCTTTTTTTTTACCCGGACAAATGCACTTTTGTTTGAAACCAAAATTTTTTCTGTTTCAATTCATATAACATTGTACCAATAATGAAAGGTAATTTAATTTTAAGTAATTATCCGTTTAAATTGGGCCGAAACAACCACCAGTTTTCGTGTAATCGTCGATTGAAATCGACTTTTTTTTACCCGGACAAATGCACTTTTGTTTGAAACCAAAATTTTTTCTGTTTCAATTCATATAATATTGGACCAATAATGAAAGGTAATTTAATTTTGAATAATTATCCGTTTAAATTGGGCCGAAACAACCACCAGTTTTCGTGTAATCGTCGATTGAAAACGGCTTTTTTTTTTACCCGGACAAATGCACTTTTGTTTGAAACCAAAATTTTTTCTGTTTCAATTCATATAATATTGTACCAATAATGAAAGGTAATTTAATTTTGAATAATTATCCGTTTAAATTGGGCCGAAACAACCACCAGTTTGCGTGTAATCGTCGATTGAAATCGACTTTTTTTTACCCGGACAAATGCACTTTTGTTTGAAACCAAAATTTTTTCTGTTTCAATTCATATAACATTGTACCAATAATGAAAGGTAATTTAATTTTGAATAATTATCCGTTTAAATTGGGCCGAAACAACCACCAGTTTGCGTGTAATCGTCGATTGAAATCGACTTTTTTTTACCCGGACAAATGCACTTTTGTTTGAAACCAAAATTTTTTCTGTTTCAATTCATATAATATTGGACCAATAATGATAGGTAATTTAATTTTGAATAATTATCCGTTTAAATTGGGCCGAAACAACCACCAGTTTTCGTGTAATCGTCGATTGAAAACGGCTTTTTTTTTTACCCGGACAAATGCACTTTTGTTTGAAACCAAAATTTTTTCTGTTTCAATTCATATAATATTGTACCAATAATGAAAGGTAATTTAATTTTGAATAATTATCCGTTTAAATTGGGCCGAAACAACCACCAGTTTGCGTGTAATCGTCGATTGAAATCGACTTTTTTTTACCCGGACAAATGCACTTTTGTTTGAAACCAAAATTTTTTCTGTTTCAATTCATATAACATTGTACCAATAATGAAAGGTAATTTAATTTTGAATAATTATCCGTTTAAATTGGGCCGAAACAACCACCAGTTTTCGTGTAATCGTCGATTGAAATCGACTTTTTTTTACCCGGACAAATGCACTTTTGTTTGAAACCAAAATTTTTTCTGTTTCAATTCATATAATATTGGACCAATAATGATAGGTAATTTAATTTTGAATAATTATCCGTTTAAATTGGGCCGAAACAACCACCAGTTTTCGTGTAATCGTCGATTGAAAACGGCTTTTTTTTTTACCCGGACAAATGCACTTTTGTTTGAAACCAAAATTTTTTCTGTTTCAATTCATATAATATTGTACCAATAATGAAAGGTAATTTAATTTTGAATAATTATCCGTTTAAATTGGGCCGAAACAACCACCAGTTTGCGTGTAATCGTCGATTGAAATCGACTTTTTTTTACCCGGACAAATGCACTTTTGTTTGAAACCAAAATTTTTTCTGTTTCAATTCATATAACATTGTACCAATAATGAAAGGTAATTTAATTTTGAATAATTATCCGTTTAAATTGGGCCGAAACAACCACCAGTTTGCGTGTAATCGTCGATTGAAATCGACTTTTTTTTACCCGGACAAATGCACTTTTGTTTGAAACCAAAATTTTTTCTGTTTCAATTCATATAACATTGTACCAATAATGAAAGGTAATTTAATTTTGAATAATTATCCGTTTAAATTGGGCCGAAACAACCACCAGTTTTCGTGTAATCGTCGATTGAAATCGACTTTTTTTTACCCGGACAAATGCACTTTTGTTTGAAACCAAAATTTTTTCTGTTTCAATTCATATAATATTGTACCAATAATGAAAGGTAATTTAATTTTGAATAATTATCCGTTTAAATTGGGCCGAAACAACCACCAGTTTGCGTGTAATCGTCGATTGAAATCGACTTTTTTTTACCCGGACAAATGCACTTTTGTTTGAAACCAAAATTTTTTCTGTTTCAATTCATATAACATTGTACCAATAATGAAAGGTAATTTAATTTTGAATAATTATCCGTTTAAATTGGGCCGAAACAACCACCAGTTTGCGTGTAATCGTCGATTGAAATCGACTTTTTTTTTACCCGGACAAATGCACTTTTGTTTGAAACCAAAATTTTTTCTGTTTCAATTCATATAACATTGTACCAATAATGAAAGGTAATTTAATTTTGAATAATTATCCGTTTAAATTGGGCCGAAACAACCACCAGTTTGCGTGTAATCGTCGATTGAAATCGACTTTTTTTTACCCGGACAAATGCACTTTTGTTTGAAACCAAAATTTTTTCTGTTTCAATTCATATAATATTGTACCAATAATGAAAGGTAATTTAATTTTGAATAATTATCCGTTTAAATT
>CAKOBK010000689.1:0-35569 GCA_932526605.1 Nephrotoma flavescens | reverse complement strand
AAAAAAAAAAAAATCGGACCCCAAGTACTTACACCCAAAATTTTCGAGTCCTAGTAGATTCTGGTTGAAATGGGATTACAACAAAACTATTTCGTTAAATGAATTTTTACATTGATTTTATTGTTTTTGGTTGTGAATCAAAGCATATTAGACAAAAATCCAAAAAAAAAATCGGACCCCAAGTTCTTACACCCAAAATTTTCGAGTCCTAGTAGATTCTGGTTGAAATGGGCTTACAACAAAATTATTTCGTTAAATGAATTTTTACATTGATTTTATTGTTTTTGGTTGTGAATCAAACCATATTAGACAAAAATCCAAAAAAAAAAATCGGACCCTAAGTACGTACACCCAAAATTTTCGAGTAGTAGGAGATTCTGGTTGAAATGGGCTTACAACAAAACTATTTCGTTAAATGGATTTTTACATTGATTTTATTGTTTTTGGTTGTGAATCAAACCATATTAGACAAAAATCCAAAAAAAAAATCGGACCCCAAGTACTAACACCCAAAATTTGCGAGTCCTAGTAGATTCTGGTTGAAATGGGCTTACAAAAAAACTATTTCGTTAAATGAATTTTTACATTGATTTTATTGTTTTTGGTTGTGAATCAAACCATATTAGACAAAAATCCAAAAAAAAAAAAAAAAATCGGACCCCAAGTACTTACACCCAAAATTTTCGAGTCCTAGTAGATTCTGGTTGAAATGGGCTTACAACAAAACTATTTCGTTAAATGAATTTTTACATTGATTTTATTGTTTTTGGTTGTGAATCAACCCATATTAGACAAAAATCCAAAAAAAAAAATCGGACCCCAAGTACTTACACCCAAAATTTTCGAGTCCTAGTAGATTCTGGTTGAAATGGGCTTACAACAAAACTATTTCGTTAAATGAATTTTAACATTGATTTTATTGTTTTTGGTTGTAAATCGCAGCATACTAGACAAAAATCCAAAAAAAAAACAAAATCGGACCCCAAGTACTTACACCCAAAATTTTCGAGTCCTAGTAGATTCTGGTTGAAATGGGCTTACAACAAAACTATTTCGTTAAATGAATTTTCACATTGATTTTATTGTTTTTGGTTGTGAATCAAACCATATTAGACAAAAATCCAAAAAAAAATCGGACCCCAAGTACTTACACCCAAAATCTTCGAGTCCTAGTAGATTCTGGTTGAAATGGGCTTACAACAAAACTATTTCGTTAAATGAATTTTTACATTGATTTTATTGTTTTTGGTTGTGAATCAAACCATATTAGACAAAAATCCAAAAAAAAATCGGACCCCAAGTACTTACACCCAAAATTTTCGAGTCCTAGTAGATTCTGGTTGAAATGGGCTTACAACAAAACTATTTCGTTAAATGAATTTTTACATTGATTTTATTGTTTTTGGTTGTGAATCAAACCATATTAGACAAAAACCAAAAAAAAAAATCGGACCCCTGTGCTTACACCCAAAATTTTCGAGTCCTAGTAGATTCTCGTTGAAATGGGCTTACAACAAAACTATTTCGTTAAATGAATTTTTACATTGATTTTATTGTTTTTGGTTGTGAATCAAACCATATTAGACAAAAATCAAAAAAAAAAAAAAATCGGACCCTTAGTGCTTACACCCAAACTTTTCGAGTCCTAGTAGATTCTGGTTGAAATGAACTTACAACAAAACTATTTCATTAAATGAATTTTTACATTGATTTTATTGTTTTTGGTTGTGAATCACACCATATTAGAGAAAAATCCAAAAAAAAAATCGGACCCCAAGTACTTACACCCAAAATTTTCGAGTAGTAGGAGATTCTTGTTGAAATAGGCTTACAACAAAACTATTTCGTTAAATGAATTTTTACATTGATTTTATTGTTTTTGGTTGTGAATCAAACCATATTAGACAAAAATCCAAAAAAAAAAAATCGGACCCTTAGTGCTTACACCCAAAATTTTCGAGTCCTAGTAGATTCTGGTTGAAATGGGCTTACAACAAAACTATTTCGTTAAATGAATTTTTACATTGGTTTTATTGTTTTTGGTTGTGAATCAAACCATATTAGACAAAAATCCAAAAAAAAACATCGGACCCCAAGTACTTACACCCAAAATTTTCGAGTGGTAGGAGATTATGGTTGAAATATTCTTACAACAAAACTATTTCGTTAAATGAATTTTTACATTGATTTTATTGTTTTTGGTTGTGAATCAAACCATATTAGACAAAAATTCAAAAAAAAAAATCGGACCCCTAGTGCTTACACACAAAATTTTCGAGTCCTAGTAGATTCTGGTTGAAATGGACTTACAACAAAACTATTTCGTTAAATGAATTTTTACATTCATTTTATTGTTTTTGGTTGTGAATCAAACCATATTAGAAAAAAATCCAAGAAAAAATCGGACCCCAAGTACTTACACCCAAAATTTTCGAGTCCTAGTAGATTCTGGTTGAAATGGGCTTACAACAAAACTATTTCGTTAAATGAATTTTTACATTGATTTTATTGTTTTTGGTTGTGAATCAAACCATATTAGACAAAAATCCAAAAAAAAAAAAATCGGACCCCTAGTGCTTACACCCAAAATTTTCGAGTCTAAGTAGATTCTGGTTGAAATGGGCTTACAACAAAACTATTTCATTAAATGAATTTTTACATTGATTTTATTGTTTTTGGTTGTGAATCAAAAACCATATTAGACAAAAATCCAAAAAAAAATCGGACCCCAAGTACTTACACCCAAAATTTTCGAGTCCTAGTAGATGCTGGTTGAAATGGGCTTACAACAAAACTATTTCGTTAAATGAATTTTACATTGATTTTATTGTTTTTGGTTGTGAATCAAACCATATTAGACAAAAATCCAAAAAAAAAAAAATCGGACCCCAAGTACTTACACCCAAAATTTCGAGTCCTAGTAGATTCTGGTTGAAATGGGCTTACAACAAAACTATTTCGTTAAATGAATTTATACATTGATTTTATTGTTTTTGGTTGTGAATTAAACCATATTAGACAAAAATCCAAAAAATAAAAAAAAATTTCGGACCCCTAGTGCTTACACCCAAAATTTTCGAGTCCTAGTAGATTCTGGTTGAAATGGGCTTACAACAAAACTATTTCGTTAAATGAATTTTTACATTGAATTTATTGTTTTTGGTTGTGAATCAAACCATATTAGAAAAAAATCCAAGAAAAAATCGGACCCCAAGTACTTACACCCAAAATTTTCGAGTCCTAGTAGATTCTGGTCGAAATGGGCTTACAACAAAACTATTTCGTTAAATGAATTTTTACATTGATTTTATTGTTTCTGGTTGTGAATCAAACCATATTAGACAAAAATCAAAAAAAAGAAAATCGGACCCCTAGTGCTTACACCCAAAATTTTCGAGTCCTAGTAGATTCTGGTTGAAATGGGCTTACAACAAAACTATTTCATTAAATGAATTTTTACATTGATTTTATTGTTTTTGGTTGTGAATCACACCATATTAGACAAAAATCCAAAAAAAAATCGGACCCCAAGTACTTACACCCAAAATTTTCGAGTCCTAGTAGATTCTGGTTGAAATGGGCTTACAACAAAACTATTTCGTTAAATGAATTTTTACATTGAATTTATTGTTTTTGGTTGTGAATCAAACCATATTAGACAAAAATCCAAAAAAATAAAATCGGACCCCAAGTACTTACACCCAAAATTTCGAGTCCTAGTAGATTCTGGTTGAAATGGGCTTACAACAAAACTATTTCGTTAAATGAATTTTTACATTGATTTTATTGTTTTTGGTTGTGAATTAAACCATATTAGACAAAAATCCAAAAAATAAAAAAAAAATCGGACCCCTAGTGCTTACACCCAAAATTTTCGAGTAGTAGGAGATTCTGGTTGAAATAGGCTTACAACAAAACTATTTCGTTAAATGAATTTTTACATTGATTTTATTGTTTTTGGTTGTGAATCAAACCATATTAGACAAAAATCCAAAAAAAAAAAATCGGACCCCTAGTGCTTACACCCAAAATTTTCGAGTCCTAGTAGATTCTGGTTGAAATGGGCTTACAACAAAACTATTTCGTTAAATGAATTTTTCCATTGATTTTATTGTTTTTGGTTGTGAATTAAACCTTATTAGACAAAAATCCAAAAAATAAAAAAAAATTTCGGACCCCTAGTGCTTACACCCATAATTTTCGAGTAGTAGGAGATTCTGGTTGAAATAGGCTTACAACAAAACTATTTCGTTAAATGAATTTTTACATTGATTTTATTGTTTTTGGTTGTGAATCAAACCATATTAGACAAAAATCCAAAAAAAAAAAATCGGACCCCTAGTGCTTACACCCAAAATTTTCGAGTCGTAGTAGATTATGGTTGAAATGGGCTTACAACAAAACTATTTCGTTAAATGAATTTTACATTGATTTTATTGTTTTTGGTTGTGAATTAAACCATATTAGACAAAAATCCAAAAAAAAAAAATCGGACCCCAAGTACTTACACCCAAAATTTCGAGTCCTAGTAGATTCTGGTTGAAATGGGCTTACAACAAAACTATTTCGTTAAGGCTGTATGGTACTCAGAAAAAAAATCTGTTTTGATATTTAAATGCCCAAGAATGTGTCCAAGCTAAACATTTATTTTTGTTCTTTTTCATCTAAACGATATTTTATTATATACATACTTGTTTTTGTTTTATTTTGTTATTGTGCTCAATACACAAATTGTATTGATTACTATGAAGCTCTAATAGTATTAGTTTTGCGTACATAAACGGGACGAAATTTTATGAACGAAAAACTAAAAGCGAAGCAATTGCAAGAAAATATTTCAAATTTCGTTTAGTAGTAAAATATGTATACATATTTTAAACAATGGTGTTTGGCTTTTATATATGTTTTTGATATTTTAAATCTCGATATGAAATTTTAGATTTATTTTCAATTTTGTCAAACAGTCGCATATTAAAGTTTACTGGTTATAATAATAGTAATATGATCTAACTCTGATGATGTAGCGGTTATATGGGAGCTATATTTGGCATAGCTGTGAAACAAACGCAGCAAAATGAAAATGTTCTTGATTATGATTTTACATTACTAACTTATTTTGAGCTATTTTCAAACCAAATTAGTTGTTAATCCCGCCATGGTTGCATTTAAAACAAGGCAAGTTTGAATGGTATGCAGTGAAATGGAATCAACTTGATCAGTACAAATAGACCGAAGTGTCTGGCTTTTATCTATGACAGAAAATTAAACTAGACACCTATACGTTATTAATAAGCTGGACTAGTAATAATAAATAATTCTCATTTGTTCTAAGCACATCTGTAATACTACCGACTACTCCTCAAAACATGTTTTGATGATAGATTTGGAACTCATATTTGGCCGAATTACATTAGCGAATTACGCTAGAATAGACAGCAAAAATTCACGGTAGCTTATTCTTATTTCAAATCGTATCATAAACTCTCTCGATGAATTTAGACAATATGATTGAAATATGAAAATTAGATTAGCGCCCGATTAATTGAATTTGACATAACGACCAATTTAACTTCAGAAGGTTTTATAATAAGATAATTATTCAAAATCCAACTGTGTTGACAGAATATGCTTGCTACAGAGATTGTCGAAGATCGCTTTGCCCATTATTGTATTGCTCAGTAAGTTTTCAAAGTACAACGAGTTACCGTCATTAGTGATGAAATAAGAGTTAATGCACTTACTACATTTTCCACTTGGTCATGTGGCTTTTTAAATATTTACTTGAAAAATAATTCATGAATCATTGTATCAACTATATCTTTGACATTAATATCGAAGACGAGCTTTATATTTTTATTAAAGCAACACTCATTGTGAACTTCAAATCTAATTTAAAACGAGGGAAAGCGCATGGTTAAAAGTCCTTAAAATATAATTTTTTAACAAACCTGGATTTATTTTGATTCTATTTAATTTATGGTGCTGTATTTGGTTAATTAAACACAGCAACCAATTCAATGTAACGGAAACGGGTCGACCGGTCCACCATGTATGGCCTCCTAGAAGTTCGGCTTAAAAAAGTGCTCATCGAACCATAATTTAAGTATTAGCAACATACAGTTAGTAACGAAAATTATCATACAAACTGATTTTTGAGAGAAATTTACAAAATATAAGGATTATGGAACTTAGTTTGCAGTTTTCATTAATTAGATTTTACAAATTAAATCCAAAAATACGAAATAAAATGTCATTTACAGTTTATAATAAAAAAACAAAAAAAAAATCACTAATTTTTTGCAACGAAAATTATCAAACACTTATATGATCCTTGAATCTTTTTAAAATCATTTACATAAATTATGAATGAAAATGTAATGGTTGCGAGTTGTTTGGCCGGTGTCAGAAACACACTACTAACGAAGAACGCCAAATAGTAATTAATATGAAACGTACTGGAAAATCTATGTGCGAAATTGGAAAATTAGTTGGCCGAAATCATTCTACAGGGGCCCAAATAATATCCAGATCCAACGTCACACAATCGGCTGAAAACGGGCAGTGAACAGGGCGAAAAGCAACATTTTCCAATCAGGGCGAGCGAAAGATTTTGCATTTGGTGAAATAAAATCCAAAATCAAGCGCTCCAAAACTACCTTCATAAATGGAGAAGGTACTTAATAAAGCTACCGACAAGGACGATGACGAACAATGATCTTCTGATCCAGCACCGTAATTTTGGTCTAAAAATTTGTAATTAAAAGCCTCACTGCCGATTCATTTGGCACATTAGTGCGACCGAAAATTTAACGTCATTGGCGAACTGTTTTTGCAAAACTTTCAGGATTTTTTTAATATGTTTTTACAATAATTAAACGTCGTTGGTTTGAATACTTCTCCATATTCTTAAACCGCGTGGTCTGTACGTGACAAATGTCAAAAAAAAATCACCGTACACTTGTAGAGACACCCTTTAGATAGTGGCATAGTTGTGCGACAGTGGTTTTTTCTTTCTAGCAACATAAAAACCGAACAATTTGATTGTTGTTGTTTTTTCTCTATAAAAATTGCATTTGTATTGTATATCAACTTTTTATTACATGAAAAAACATTATTTTGAAATGTACGACTATTATTTCACTTACTCTTATTACACACAATTGAACAGGCTCTGATTGTACCATCAGTATATAACAAAATAAATATAAGGTTGTATGGAGTTATCATTGACAGAGTCTACAGTATGCAAATTAACTGATATTTTCTATCAGGGTATCGATGTATGTCAATGTGTGGGTATTTTATATAAATATTTACGCTGATAGAAAATATCAGTGAATTTGCCTAGTGTAAACTCTAGGACCTAGATGAATGAAGTAACCTTAGTTTTAATTTGTTTCGAAAAATATAAAAAAAAATTAGTGCTTAATGTTATCTGTTCTACAATATTCTTTGACATATGGAAAGTCAAAAATATGTCATTTATCATCCTATAATCGCTAACAACACAACAACGTGTTTTGATTGTCCAAATTTATTTCGTTCAAAAACAACAACATTTCGTAAATTATGTGAGAGTTTTGGTCGATATGAACGTCTTACTGAGCGTGTAATTGGCAAAATTATCGATCGTTTTGAAAAAACTGGTTCAGTGGAACGTCGTAGACCGTATCAGCTTGTTCATCTAGTTGCTACTCTTGATGCAGTGCCTGTTACTGAAAGTGTTTGTAATCAAGCCCATCAACCAGGCATTGTTCACAAGAACTAAACATTTCACGAATCACGTTACGACGCATTTTGCATGTTGATCTTCATCCATACAAAATTCAACTAACTCAAAAATTGAAGCCATTAGACCATTAAATCGTCGTCGTTTTGTTAATTAGATGCTAGAACGAAATGACGGTTTTTCATCAAAAATCCCTTTAGCGATGAGGCAAATGAGCTTCATCATAAAAGGTATACGTCAATAAGCAAAATTGTCGAATTTGGGGAGCGAAAAATCCTCATGTTATTCACGAAGCAGAAGTTAATCCTCCAAGAGCCACTGTTTGGTGTGGTTTTTGGGCTTATGTGGCCCAAATTGAATAAATTGCGTGTCAACGACCTTTGGTTTCAACAAGACGGAGCGACATGTCACGCAAGTGGTGCAACAATCCATTTATTGTTAACAAAATTTGCTGATCGCATAATTTCAAGAAATTGTCTTTTGGCTACCAAGAAGCCCGGATTTAACTCTCTCTCTCTCTCTCTGGCTTTCACATCCCATGAAGGGATTTCGCCGCCCGCACAATGGCCCTCCATCCATCCCGATCCATTGCTCTCGTCCTCCAGTTTCGACATCCTAATGCTAGCAGATCTTGTTCAATGTCGTCACGCCAGCGTAGTCGGGGTCTTCCTCTACGACGTACTCCGGCTGGTTGTTGGTGAAACACTTTTTATATAATCCGTTGTTGTGGGGACCTTGTAACGTGGCCGAGCCATCTCACTCGATTGGATTTAATGAATCCGATGATATCGCTGCCTCCGAGGAGTTGCATTATTTCGTGATTCATACGAATCCGGTATTCGTTGTTCGCACTTTTAATTGGACCAAAAATTGAACGGATGACCTTCCTTTCGAATGTAGATAACAATCTACAATCGTTAGAGGTCATGGTCCAGCTCTCGCTTCCGAAAGTCAGCACAGGTCTTATTAGTGCTTTATAAAGTGCGAGCTTGCACGACTGCGATAGATGTTTTGAACGCAATAATCTTGATTGGGCGTAGAAAACTCGTTGTCCGGCAGCGATTCGGGCTTTTATTTCTGCCTGGATTTCATTCAATGATGTTATAACTGACCCGAGGTATTTAAAGTTTTCGACACCATCAAAATTGTGGTCGCCAATTCCGATATTTGCACTAGAGATGTTCCTGGGTGTTGTTAGATATTTGGTTTTACTGCTGTTCACCTCCAAACCAAGTCTTCTTGCGCAGCGATCGAGCGGTATGAAACTGTCTTTGATATCGCTAGGTCTTCGGCCAAGAAGCACGATATCATCTGCATATCCAAGAATTTGGCCGGATTTATTAAATATACAGCGCGGAGTTTCGATGTTGCTTTTTCTCACTACGTACTCAAGCGCCAAATTGAACAGCAAAGGCGCGAGTGCATCACCTTGTCGAACGCCAGATGTTATTTCAAAGGAGTCTGACACAGTTCCTCCAATTACGATTCTACATACAGACCCAGACGTTGTTAATTTACACAGCGAAACGAGTTTCTCTGGGATTCCTAGGCATATGAGCGCGGCCCATAGGTTGTCGCGGTTTATACTGTCATATGCCTGACGGAAGTCTATATATAGTTGATGTATGGTTATGTTGTACTCCCAACATTTTTCCAAGATCATCCTCATGGTAAAACACTGGTCCGTGGTTGATCGGTTGGGTCGAAAACCACATTGATAGTCGCCAATGATGTTTTCGGCGAAAGGGATGAGTCTGGCAAGTACAACATTAGCCAACACTTTGTAAGCAGCGTTCAATAAAGCTATGCCACGATAGTTTTCACATTTGAGACGGTCGCCTTTTTTATGCAGCGGACATATGAGTGCGGTCTTCCAATTCTCAGGCAGCTCTTCTTGGTCCCAAATACAGACGACGAGGTCGTATAGACTTGTTGCAAGAGTAGCGCCTCCGAGTTTAATCAATTCTGCGGGGATTCCATCGAGACCGGGTGCCTTTCCGTTTTTCAATCGACTAATAGCTGCGTCTACTTCCTCCACTGTGGGATATTCGACAAAGACCTCGTCACCTGGAGGAGCTATTGCTCTAATGGGGGTCACGTCGTCATTCCGATTTAGCAGATTTTGAAAGTAGGTTTGCCATACTGAGAGAACATCAGCCACGTTTGTTCTCAACTCTCCATTCCCGTCTTTGATGGCTGTACTTCTTGGGTGGAAGTCTTTAGTGAGATTCCTGGAATTGGCAAAACAGTCCCTTGAGTTTCCTAGTTCCGCTTGGAAGCTGATGTTTTCGATGCATAATCTCATATGTTCGCGCTTTTTTTGTCGAAGGTATTTAGTCGTGGCTTTCCTAGCGCGGAGATATTCTGCTAGAGTGCTTCTAGTGTTGCGAGCCAACCATTTTTCACGAAGCGTTCGTTTATTTTCGACGACCCTACGGCATTGGTCATCGAACCAATCATTGCGGGCTCTCGGAGGTCTTCTTCCGATGGTATTTTGCGCCGCGGTGGTTATGGCTGACTGTATAGCGTGCCACTGCTCCTCGATGTTAGAGGGAGCTTGTTCGTTGTTGCTGGGCCGCTCTTAATAGTTAGTGACAGCTGATTGGTAACTCTGCAATGACGCTTGGTCTTTTAGAGCATTGATATTCCAAATGGGCATGTTCGGATTTAACACCACTTGATAATTTTTTGTGGGGTTATTTAAAAGGTAAGGCGTATGCTAATCATCCACAAACAATTCAACATCTTAAAAACAACATTCGAGCTGACTGAAATTGAGGTCATTAATCCGCTTTTGTTGAAAAAGGCCATCGAAAATATGATGTTTGGATGCAGGGCTGTAAACGAAGCCATGGTGGGCGTATAACCGATATTGTTTTTTATACATAAATGGCATTCAAGATGGTTACCTTGCCTTATCAATAAAAAATTTTGCAGCTTACTCTTGATATATACTTACATACAAGACCTACTTTAGCCAGTACCACGTTTTAAATTGAAAATCTATTCCTTTTATCTTCGATTTTATTATACAACCAAAGTAAAAAGAGAAAAAAATTCTAAATTTGGACCTATTGATATAGATATAGGTAAATAATTGACCTTTCTTTAAGGTTAGGTTTCACTGGTTTGACACTTCAGCCAATTTTGGCCCATTGTGATACCACGCATTCACGCCACATCATTAATCCATTCACCTATTCACCCACTCTCACACAACTACAGTATACCCACCTGCACATTGCAAGCTCCATGTCAACCTGTACATTGACTTGGACGGTGGGTTAGCGCTGAATTCGGCACTCCATCAGAGGGTCTTAATTGTGTTTATTAACATCACCGATTGTAATCGATGATGAAAATTCGATTTGCACCTAGCCTCTGATGGGATTCGAACCCAGTACCTCCCACTCCAAGTGCGGAACCTTTAACCATTGCACCAGTTGTCCGGTCACCTTTCTTTAAAATGAGTAAACTTTTGGAACATTCAAACTTGAAATAATATCATTTTTGACACATTTCCACTACAAATTAGTCACAGATGTACCAGTAGATAAACAAGCAATGACGTAAGAAATTTATTTCGTACATTATCGAGTGTTATTTTGACAACAGACACGTATATTCTTGTTAAGTTTTGCGACCTTAAGTTATCCTGTTATACGGTTAGGCAGTTCGTCGGTTTTTCCAATTTTTAATAATTTTATTTACCGGTTACATTGAACTGGTATATTTCCGGTTCTACTGAAGAAATGGTTAAAATTAGTATAACTTTAGAAAGACCTTAGATGGTGTTAAATAATTTAATAAACCATTTCATGAAATTACCATTATTTTAATAGGTTTTGTGAAAAGAATGTAGCCAAATGTTTTGATGTGTAGGGGGCACAACTGAATTCTATAAAGGAGTGTGACCCACCGTTCGTAAGGTGAAGGTTGTACCTTTCTAGATATTAACTTTGAATTTGTATAAGACCGAGTTTGGTCAGTACAGCTGTTTCTATATTGAAAGTATTTCAATAATCAGGTACTCCAATTTAAAATAATGTACCGGCTAAACTCATAAATTAATTTTATAATTATTAGTAAAATTTTATAAATAAATTTATTTTAAATTTCAAAAATAAAATGTTAATTACTAAGTATAAAAAAAATATATAAAATATTTCAAAAGTAACACCGTCTTATAAACAACACAAAAATATTTCGTTTTATGAATAAACAAAAACAATGACACGTGACTTGCATGTGCAGTAAAGCAATTCGCGCAACACAAATACTATTACCATATCTGCCCGGCTACACACATTTTGAAAAAACACGATATACAAAAATAGAAAAAAACGATTGGATTTATTATATTTATACACATAAATATATATTATATATGTATATCTATATATGATAAGGCACTAAACGGAAATGTTTTACAGAACGTACTTTTCTTAAATTATATAATATTATTTATGATTAATTATAGAATTATCACAATAATATTTTAAATTTGAATGTGTTATGTACCTCAAATAAAACAAAAATTCAACATCTGATTTCTTATTATAAAACCCTCAAACGATAAGTTTCAAATTGTGTCTTCACTAATTTTTCGATGATTTACTATGCATTTTTGAGTAAGCCATCTATATTAGAATGTAGCAACTAATTTTCAGCCGAGAAACTGTACATGACAAGAATATCTTATCGTTTTCAATCGATAAACATAGTGATGTTGATCGTTTTTTAATTATATCTTTGTTATTTTTATGTTAATCTTTATAATCATGAATTAATTCCTCGAAAATATCATTTTGTACATGCCAATATAAAAAACAAACATAAATTGGTGGAAAAAAATTGAATAAAACGATTCGTAAGAAAGTAACATTTTTTAAAAATTCGTCAACTTTAAATAATAATTGCGGATTAAATATAAAGAATTTTAAAATAATCATGTATTAATCCCTCAAAAATACCTTTAGCTTTGTGTTAAAAGAAAAATTATGCCATTAGCTAAATTTTTGTAGCCACTAGATGATTTGCGCGTAGCCCTTATTTTGATAAAATCCTTATTCGTAGCCCTTATTTTGACAGCCTCAAATGAATTTTTACATTGATTTTATTGTTTTTGGTTGTGAATTAAACCATATTAGACAAAAATCCAAAAAATAAAAAAAAATTTCGGACCCCTAGTGCTTACACCCAAAATTTTCGAGTAGTAGGAGATTCTGGTTGAATTAGGCTTACAACAAAACTATTTCGTTAAATAAATTTTTACATTAATTTTATTGTTTTTGGTTGTGAATCAAACCATATTAGACAAAAATCCAAAAAACAAAAATCGGACCCCTAGTGCTTACACCCAAAATTTTCGAGTCCTAGTAGATTCTGGTTGAAATGGGCTTACAACAAAACTATTTCGTTAAATGAATTTTTACATTGATTTTATTGTTTTTGGTTGTGAATCAAACCATATTAGAAAAAAATCCAAAAAAAAATCAGACCCCAAGTACTTACACCCAAAATTTTCGAGTCCTAGTAGATTCTGGTTGAAATGGGCTTACAACAAAACTATTTCGTTAAATGTATTTCGTTAAAAATTGATTTTATTGTTTTTGGTTGTGAATCAAACCATATTAGACAAAAATCCAAAAAAAAAATCGGACCCCAAGTACTTACACCCAAAATTTCGTGTCCTAGTAGATTCTGGTTGAAATGGGCTTACAACAATACTATTTCGTTAAATGAATTTTTACATTGATTTTATTGTTTTTGGTTGTGAATTAAACCATATTAGACAAAAATCCAAAAAAAAAAAAATTTAGAACCCTAGTGCTTACACCCAAAATTTTCGAGTAGTAGGAGATTCTGGTTGAAATGGGCTTACAACAAAACTATTTCGTTAAATGAATTTTTACATTGATTTTGTTGTTTTTGGTTGTGAATCAAACCATATTAGCCAAAAATCAAAAAAAAAAAAAATTAAGAACCCTAGTGCTTACACCCAAAATTTTCGAGTAGTAGGAGATTCTGGTTGAAATGGGATTACAACAAAACTATTTCGTTAAATGAATTTTTACATTGAATTTATTGTTTTTGGTTGTGAATCAAACCATATTAGACAAAAATCCAAAAAAAAAAATTCGGACCCCTAGTGCTTACACCCAAAATTTTCGAGTAGTAGGAGATTCTGGTTGAAATGGGCTTACAAAAAAATTATTTCGTTAAATGAATTTTTACATTGATTTTATTGTTTTTGGTTGTGAATCAAACCATATTAGACAAAAATCCAAAAAAAAAATCGGACCCCAAGTACTTACACCCAAAATTTTCGAGTCCTAGTAGATTCTGGTTGAAAAGGGATTACAACAAAACTATTTCGTTAAATAAATTTTTATATTGATTTTATTGTTTTTGGTTGTGAATCAAACCATATTAGACAAATATCCAAAAAAAAAAAAAATCGGACCCCAAGTACTTACACCCAAAATTTCGTGTCCTAGTAGATTCTGGTTGAAATGGGCTTACAACAAAACTATTTCGTTAAATGAATTTTTACATTGATTTTATTGTTTTTGGTTGTGAATTAAACCATATTAGACAAAAATCCAAAAAAAAAAATTTAGAACCCTAGTGCTTACACCCAAAATTTTCGAGTAGTAGGAGATTCTGGTTGAAATGGGCTTACAACAAAACTATTTCGTTAAATGAATTTTTACATTGATTTTATTGTTTTTGGTTGTGAATCAAACCATATTAGCCAAAAATCCAAAAAAAAAAAAATTAAGAACCCTAGTGCTTACACCCAAAATTTTCTCTAGTTGGTTTTGGTCGGCCTTGCTTAGCTGATGCATTTCGGGTTTTGTTTGAATTATTTCGTCATGAATTTCATTAATGCTTATATTGGGAATGAGCTTAAATGTTTGCCAAAAATCAATGCCAAGGTATAATTTAGACTGCAGAGTTGGTACGATACAAAATTTTATTTTAGCTGTTTTATTCCTAAATGTCACTGGCAACCAGATATAACCTTCTATTCTATTTAAAGTTCCATCCGCGGTAGTGATACTTGTATTTAATTTGTGATACGTAAGATTATTTGTTTTTAATAATTGAATTGAATCTGTTCCTAAAACACTCACCGATGCACCGCTGTCGAGGAGGCCGTACATTTTAGTGGATGCTATTTCCACTTCTGCCTGTAGTCGCGGATCATTCACTGACACGGTCTTTATTATTGAAGCAATACAATGTTTTACGAAAAATCGTTTCTCTCGGAAATAACGAATAATCCGAGAAATTGGCTTTCTTTCCTCTGGTGTTTTTGGCTCCTTTGGGCTATCAGTATTTAAGGAATTATATGAAATGTAGTTGGTTATTTGGAGGGTGGTGGAGGCTGATTCTTTGTTGTCTTCACGTTCTCTTCCGAGTGTGATCCCCTCATTGCACTCCCACTCGGTCGTATGTTTCCCGTTAACACCATTTGGCATCTTGGACAATTTGGTTTGCGTACGTTGCTTACTCCGCATCCGAAACAGAATATATTTAGAAAAGGTTCCGAACAGTCTTGGTATCTGTGACCTAAATCTTTACAGTTCCAACATATCATGTTGGTATGTGTTTCAGGTAGTAGACTTCGTTGATCTCTAAATGCTTTTACCTCGGCATAATGCACATTGTTCACGAATTTCGGACTGTTAACTTCACTACTTTGGTTCACAGGTTGGATGAGGTTTTCATCATACTGGTGAGAGATTTCATTTATAATCGGACGTCTTTTAAGTTGTGATTGATCAGAAAAGTTTCTTGGGTCGTATCCACTTTGCTGCCACATTTTTTCGTACCGTTGACAAAGTACGCGCAATTCCTCTAATGTACGGATAGAACTTTGACTGGCCAAGGTAACATTTTTCAATGCCGGAACCATATTTTGACACAATCGATAAATAAGTTCCCTTTCAGAAGATCGGTTTTGAAGGCGATCATTTAACTTCTGTATGCTCAACGCAAAATCTGAAAAAGATTCTCGTTGTGTTTGATGCTTGCGAAGTATTTGCTCTCTGATCTCGTCTTCAAAATCGTAAGAACTGAAGTAGGCTAGCATGGCATTTTTCATTTGTAACCACTCGGCATTTGGGTGGTCCAGCTTGTAAACCCAGTACCAGTCTTCCGCTTTTTTTGACAAGAACAAATGCAACGATCGAGTAAGCGCAAATTCTGGAAAGCCATCATCTCGAGCCATCTGTTCTAACCGATAAATAAAATCATGAATATTGACGCTATCACTACCATTGAACGACAAATTCCATTTTTGTTTAATTTTATACGAGTTATCAAAGTGGAATTGCCTCGGCTGAGGAACCTGTCTTGGTTGGAAAACTGACCTTTGATCATTCCCCTGATTATTTCCTTGATTATTTCCTATGAAGCTATTGAAGTTTCCAAAAGAAAGATTTTGCTCAGACCTCTTAAATGATACATCGGAAATTTCCGGAGGAGTCTTCCTTTTATTTAAATATTTCTGATCTTCAATTCTAGCGAAGAAATCTTTTACAGAATCTCTCAGGTCCTTAGCTTCATTAAGTACGATTTGCGATTGTGTCCGAAATTGTTCATCCAATGTGGGCGAGTTTGTTTCACTCGAACTAGTTGCATTAACAGTAACATTTTTCGGACTTGCAGGTATTTTTTTTTCGGAAATAGATACTATTTTGGAAATTGTGCCTACAGCTTTCCTTTCTTTATACAATTTGGCATACCAATTATAAACACGCCTCAAGTTACTAGTTAAACTTGAAAGACTCGCTGTATCACCGTATGTATTAAGCATTCGCATGGCGCGTGCCTTATAATGAATTGCTTTTGCTAGAGCAGTCGTGATAGAATCAAGAGATTGAGATGTACTGGTATCATCACCCGGCGGAACCAAGCGATTATATGTATCTTCCAATAATTTTATTTCATCAGTAGGACTCGATTCAGCATGAGTATGAACTGGCTTCAGATTCCCGTCGGAACTTTCGGCTTAGAGAGAATTAATTAGAATTTGGGTGGCATCCCTTGCACTAATACTCAAGCCTCTCACTAAGTATTCCACCTCCTGTTCTTCTGGAGATAACTTGTTTAAATAAACTTGTGGTTCCATTTTAGCGGCTTTTTAATAAATTTTACTGCGGACTATTATATGGGTACTCTTCGGGTTAACAGAAATTTAGAAATTCTTTTAAGCTTTGATTATAATAAAAAGCCCTTGACTATTTTACGAAAAAGCAAGTACTAACTATACGACTAACTAATTAAGCACTAGTTTTATTATAGAATGTAACATACTACTAAACAAGATCAATTATTATTATTATTAGTATTATTTTTTTTTTTTTTGAAAACAAAAATATATAATATATACGCGACAAACGAAATATACATGTATGTATTGGTGATGGACGGATGATCATTAAAGCCCAGGTGAATTATAAAAAATAATTTTTAGATAAGAATGACTTTTCAATAAAATTTAAACGGAGACGGATTCTACTCTATGAACATGTACCCTGAGATGGTCAAACAGATGATAATGAGATAAACATAGACTCTCTATATATTCAAGCACATCAATCTGTTCGAAATTCAATCAAGAAAATCTTCATAGAAATATACTTTGGAGAAAGAAAGAATTTATGATTTGGAAAAGGTTGAAATATGCCTGTGTAGATACATAAGTCGACTGAACAAAAGGAACTCGTGGTTTCGCCATGTTTCAACCCTGTTTATTCGAAAATGAGATCATTACACAAATTTTAACCAGCAAATCATAAAAGAATTTAAACTTCAAAAACAATAATGAACTCTATGTTAAATAAATAGGCACTTAGCCGCTAGTTTATTAAGATTAAATGAAACAAAACTTTAAAATTAACAGACAAATTTAGTAAGAAAAATTGCACCATGCGGTTTATAGAAACCTGTGGTAAGCAGAGACGCTGCATGGATGACTTATCGGGTCGACCAAAAAATATAATGTACTATTATACAGTTAACTAAAGTAACATGATCAAAAATATCACATTTTTTTTATAACGGTGTTTAAACCACGCGATTGTAACCAAGCGGCATTTTCACGCGGTCCCTGCTCGGGCGCCATTTTGTTCCGGACCTTCTAGAAACCGTACGTATTTTGACTAACGTTCGGGTAGTTTCGCGGCTTGGTAGGGTCATGTTTCTAGATATAGGCCGAACAAACCTTACGTACTTTAATTTTAATCCCTCACAAATTTTCACCTGGGCTCATGGTTCATCCACATCACCAATAAAAATATAAATTATTCCATTTAAATTATTATAATTCACATTTCTTCAAAATAACCATTTTTTACATACATAATTGAAAATCACTAAAACTATTAAGCAATGATTAATTTTATAATTTAGTATAGTTTAATTTAAAATCTTATAATAAATAAATTTTATTGAGATTACGACAAAAATAAATAATATAACGGGGCGATTTTCCCCGGACACAAAAACATTTAACCGAAAAAAACTCACCAAAACTATTTTCTGCTAAGAGTACTCCTGGCAGCAGGCTGGTTGCGTGGCTGTGGACAACCTAATTCACTTATGTTTATAATCTTATATTATTTATTTATTTTTTTCTCAACAACTATTTCTTTAAATGCTAATTAAATATTTTTAGAGATTATTTTGAATTTTATAAATTATACTAAGCTTAAATTTTAAATGAGGATTAAACTGGAAATTTCTCTTTAATAAAAATATTTCTTTTTGTTATTTAGAAAACCTTTTTTTTTGTTGTAAAAACCGTTTTTTTTTGTTGGAAATAACAAAATTCAAAATATATATTTTCTTCCTTGCACAATTTAAACAAAGATTCCTCGAATGGTTGCACAATTCATAGTAGACAAATTAGTCCAACTATATTCCTATGCCTTTGTGGTTTGCGATTAATTTACACGCGGACATTCCGCGGAAGAGTTTATTTCTGGAGAGTGTTTTTTTTCTTTTTTTGGAGAGGCCCGATAATCTTCCCGGACAAACATATATCTCTAAATGGGCCTAGCGTATGAAAGGAGCTACCATTAGAACTCAGCACTAACAAAAACATGATTTAGTTTTTATAAATCTTACCGATTGACAATAATCTGCGCGTAATCCAATTTATCCCGTTTGCAATTTAAAAAAAAAAAATATAACTTTTCTCACCAAGAAACCTTATAAATATTGTGGTACATAGGAAAAATAAATTTTTATATTTTTTTTATATATTTATAATGTACATAATGTCACTTCTTTTATCACAAGAATTCCGGTATTTAACTTAACTTCAAGAGATAGTTACTCGCTGGCCTCTCAAAATGTTTTGAAATGCAAATTGAATTTTGTTAAAAAGGTTGATGTAGATATAACTGAACTATATACTATATACAACACCTAGACCAATCGGAGAAGTGCACCAGGACTTTTACGTTGCGTTTTACGGTTTGACATCACATTTAATAGATTCTTCGAGCAACAGCAACACCAAATCTTAAAAAAAATATTATCTGGTTTATTATAGAGGTCAATGACCGATGAAACAATAAATTTTTCGTTATGTATGGTAAATAATAAAATTTATTGAGGTTGGTCAGTAATTTGCAACACAATAATAATAAAATATCAAAAAAAAATTGTGTTGCATTGTTGCACGGTGGATACATCATTCCTGCGCTACTCACCGAATTGTTGCTAACCAAGCTGCCGCAACAGTACTTACACCCAAAATTTTCGAGTCCTAGTAGATTCTGGTTGAAATGGGCTTACAACAAAACTATTTCGTTAAATGAATTTTTACATTGATTTTATTGTTTTTAGTTGTGAATCAAACCATATTAGACAAAAATCCAAAAAAAAAAATCGGACCCCAAGTACTTACACCCAAAATTTTCGAGTCCTAGTAGATTCTGGTTGAAATGGGCTTACAACAAAACTATTTCGTTAAATGAATTTTTACATTGATTTTATTGTTTTTAGTTGTGAATCAAACCATATTAGACAAAAATCCAAAAAAAAAATCGGACCCCAAGTACTTACACCCAAAATTTTCGAGTCCTAGTAGATTCTGGTTGAAATGGGCTTACAACAAAACTATTTCGTTAAATGAATTTTTACATTGATTTTATTGTTTTTGGTTGTGAATCAAACCATATAAGACAAAAATTAAAAAAAAAAAATCGGACCCCAAGTACTTACACCCAAAATTTTCTAGTCCTAGTAGATTCTGGTTGAAATGGGCTTACAACAAAACTATTTCGTTAAATGAATTTTTACATTGATTTTATTGTTTTTGGTTGTAAATCAAACCATATTAGACAAAAATCCAAAAATAAAAAAAATCGGACCCCAAGTACTTACACCCAAAATTTTCGAGTCCTAGTAGATTCTGGTTGAAATGGGCTTACAACAAAACTATTTCGTTAAATGAATTTTTACATTGATTTTATTATTTTTGGTTGTGAATCAAACCATATTAGACAAAAATCCAAAAAAAAAATCGTACCCCAAGTACTTACACCCAAAATTTTCGAGTCCTAGAAGATTCTGGTTGAAATGGGCTTACAACAAAACTATTTCGTTAAATGACTTTTTACATTGATTTTATTGTTTTTGGTTGTGAATCAAACCATATTAGACAAAAATTCAAAAAAAACAAAATCGGACCCCAAGTACTTACACCCAAAATTTTCGAGTCCTAGTAGATTCTGGTTGAAATGGGCTTACAACAAAACTATTTCGTTAAATGAATGTTTACATTGATTTTATTGTTTTTGGTTGTGAATCAAACCATATTAGACAAAAATCCAAAAAAAAAATCGGACCCCTAGTACTTACACCCAAAATTTTCGAGTCCTAGTAGATTCTGGTTGAAATGGGCTTACAACAAAAATATTTCGTTAAATGAATTTTACATTGATTTTATTGTTTTTGGTTGTGAATCAAACCATATTAGACAAAAATCCAAAAAAAGCAAAATCGGACCACAAGTACTTACACCCAAAATTTTCGAGTCGTAGTAGATTCTGGTTGAAATGGGCTTACAACAAAACTATTTCGTTAAATGAATTTTTACATTGATTTTATTGTTTTTGGTTGTGAATCAAACTATATAGACAAAAATCCAAAAAAAAAATTCGGACCCCAAGTACTTACACCATAAATTTTCGAGTCCTAGTCGATTCTGGTTGAAATGGGCTTACAACAAAACTATTTCGTTAAATGAATTTTTACATTGATTTTATTGCTTTTGGTTGTGAATCAAACCATATTAGACAAAAATCCAAATAAATAAAATCGGACCCCAAGTACTTACACCCAAAATTTTCGAGTCCTAGTAGATTCTGGTTGAAATGGGCTTACAACAAAACTATTTCGTTAAATGAATTTTTACATTGATTTTATTGTTTTTGGTTGTGAATCAAATCATATTAGACAAAAATCCAAAAAAAAAATCGGACCCCAAGTACTTACACCCAAAATTTTCGAGTCCTAGAAGATTCTGGTTGAAATGGGCTTACAACAAAACTATTTCGTTAAATGAATTTTTACATTGATTTTATTGTTTTTGGTTGTGAATCAAACCATATTAGACAAAAATCCATAAAAAAAAAAATTCGGACCCCTAGTGCTTACACCCAAAATTTTCGAGTAATAGAAGATTCTGCTTGAAATGGGCTTACAATAAAATTATTTCGTTAAATGAATTTTAACATAGATTTTATTGTTTTTGGTTGTGAATCAAACCATATTAGACCAAAATCCAAAAAAAAAAAATCGGACCCCAAGTACTTACACCCAAAATTTTCTAGTCCTAGTAGATTCTGGTTGAAATGGGCTTACAACAAAACTATTTCGTTAAATGAATTTTTACATTGATTTTATTGTTTTTGGTTGTGAATCAAACCATATTAGACAAAAATTCAAAAAAATAAATCGGACCCCAAGTACTTACACCTAAAATTTTCGAGTCCTAGTAGATTCTGGTTGAAAGGGGCTTACAACAAAACTATTTCGTTAAATAAATTTTTACATTGATTTTATTGTTTTTGGTTGTGAATCAAACCATATTAGACAAAAATCAAAAGAAATAAAAAATCGGACCCCTAGTGCTTACATCCAAAATTTTCGAGTAGCAAAAGACTCTGGTTGAAATGGGCTTACAATAAAACTATTTCGTTAAATAAATTTTAACATTGATTTTATTGTTTTTGGTTGTGAATCAAACCATATTAGACAAAAATCCAAAAAAAAAAATCGGACCCCAAGTACTTACACCCAAAATTTTCGAGTCCTATTTGATTCTTTTACATTGATTTTATTGTTTTTGGTTGTGAATCAAACCATATTAGACAAAAATTCAAAAAAAAAATCGGACCCCAAGTACTTACACCCAAAATTTTCGAGTCCTACTAGATTTTGGTTGAAAGGGGCTTACAACAAAACTATTTCGTTAAATGAATTTTTACATTGATTTTATTGTTTTTGGTTGTGAATCAAACCATATTAGACAAAAATCCAAAAAAAAAAATCGGACCCCAAGTACTTACACCCAAAATTTTCGAGTCCTTGTAGATTCTGGTTGAAATGGGCTTACAACAAAACTATTTCGTTAAATGAATTTTTACATTGATTTTATTGTTTTTGGTTGTGAATTAAAGCATATTAGACAAAAATCAAAAAAAAAAAAAATCGGACCCCAAGTACTTACACCACAAAATTTCGAAACCTAGTCGATTCTGGTTGAAATGGGCTTACGACAAAACTATTTCGTTAAATGAATTTTTACATTAATTTTATTGCTTTTGGTTGTGAATCAAACCATATTAGACAAAAATCCAAAAAAATAAAATCGGACCCCAAGTACTTACACCCAAAATTTTCGAGTCCTAGTAGATTCTGGTTGAAATGGGCTTACAACAAAACTATTTCGTTAAATGAATTTTTACATTGATTTTATTGTTTTTGGTTGTAAATCAAACCATATTAGACAAAAATCCAAAAAAAAAAAATCGGACCCCAAGTACGTACACCCAAAATTTTCGAGTCCTAGTAGATTCTGGTTGAAATGGGCTTACAACAAAACTATTTCGTTAAATGAATTTTTACATTGATTTTATTATTTTTGGTTGTGGATCAAACCATATTAGACAAAAATCCAAAAAAAAAAATCGGACCCCAAGTACTTACACCCAAAATTTTCTAGTCCTAGTAGATTCTGGTTGAAATGGGCTTACAACAAAACTATTTCTTTAAATGAATTTTTACATTGATTTTATTGTTTTTGGTGGTGAATCAAACCATATTAGACCAAAATCCAAAAAAAACAAAATCGGACCCCAAGTACTTACACCCAAAATTTTCGAGTCCTAGTAGATTCTGGTTGAAATGGGCTTACAACAAAACTATTTCGTTAAATGAATGTTTACATTGATTTTATTGTTTTTGGTTGAGAATCAAACGATATTAGACAAAAATCCAAAAAAAAATCGGACCCCTAGTACTTACACCCAAAATTTTTGAATCCTAGTAGATTCTGGTTGAAATGAGCTTACAACAAAACTATTTCGTTAAATGAATTTTTACATTGATTTTATTGTTTTTGGTTGTGAATCAAACCATATTAGACAAAAATCAAAAAAAAACAAAATCGGACCCCAAGTACTTACACCCAAAATTTTCGAGTCCTAGTAGATTCTGGTTGAAATGGGCTTACAACAAAACTATTTCGTTAAATGAATGTTTACATTGATTTTATTGTTTTTGGTTGTGAATCAAACGATATTAGACAAAAATCCAAAAAAAAAATCGGAGCCCAAGTACTTACACCCAAAATTTTCGAGTCCTAGTAGATTCTGGTTGAAATGGGCTTACAACAAAACTATTTCGTTAAATGAATTTTACATTGATTTTATTGTTTTTGGTTGTGAATCAAACCATATTAGACAAAAATCCAAAAAAAAAAAATCGGACCACAAGTACTTACACCCAAAATTTTCGAGTCGTAGTAGATTCTGGTTGAAATGGGCTTACAACAAAACTATTTCGTTAAATGAATTTTTACATTGATTTTATTGTTTTTGGTTGTGAATCAAACCAAATAGACAAAAATCCAAAAAAAAAATTCGGACCCCTAGTGTTTACACACAAAATTTTCGAGTAGTAGGAGATTCTGGTTGAAATGGGCTTACAACAAAACTATTTCGTTAAATGAATTTTTACATTGATTTTATTGTTTTTGGTTGTGAATCAAACCATATTAGACAAAAATTTAAAAAAAAAAATCGGACCCCAAGTACTTACACCCAAAATTTTCTAGTCCTAGTAGATTCTGGTTGAAATGGGCTTACAACAAAACTATTTCGTTAAATTAATTTTTACATTGATTTTATTGTTTTTGGTTGTGAATCAAACCATATTAGACAAAAATCCAAAAAAAAAATCGGACCCCAAGTACTTACACCATAAATTTTCGAGTCCTAGTCGTTTCTGGTTGAAATGGGCTTACAACAAAACTATTTCGTTAAATGAATTTTTACATTGATTTTATTGCTTTTGGTTGTGAATCAAACCATATTAGACAAAAAGCCAAAAAAATAAAATCGGACCTCAAGTACTTATTTATTTATTTATTTATTTAATTATTTACCAACTCTATACTTATATACAATCTGGTTACAATTTTAAAAATACATTAATATAGTATACTAAAAATTTAATTAAAAAAAATAAAAAACATTAGACAATAAACTCTTAAATGCATCTCTGGATAGATTAAAGTCGAAAGCCGATCGAACTTTATTAAAAGTAACACTAGATTGATAAACAGGTTCATATTTACCGTAGTTATGTCTAATTTAAGGCAGCTTAATTTGGAAATTTTTAACGCGAAGGGTCTCTTACTAACACCCAAAATTTTCGAGTCCTAGTAGATTCTGGTTGAAATGAGCTTACAACAAAACTATTTCGTTAAATGAATTTTTACATTGATTTTATTGTTTTTGGTTGTGAATCAAATCATATTAGACAAAAATCCAAAAAAAAAAATCGGACCCACGTACTTACACCCAAAATTTTCTAGTCCTAGTAGATTCTGGTTGAAATGGGCTTACAACAAAACTATTTCGTTAAATGAATTTTTACATTGATTTTATTGTTTTTGGTTGTGAATCAAACCATATTAGACAAAAATCCAAAAAAAAAAAAAAATTCGGACCCCTAGTGCTTACACCCAAAATTTTCGAGTAGTAGAAGATTCTGCTTGAAATGGGCTTACAACAAAACTATTTCGTTAAATGAATTTTAACATAGATTTTATTGTTTTTGGTTGTGAATCAAACCATATTAGACCAAAATCCAAAAAAAAAAAATTCGGACCCCAAGTACTTACACCCAAAATTTTCTAGGCCTAGTAGATTCTGGTTGAAATGGGCTTACAAAAAAAACTAATTCGTTAAATGAATTTTTACATTGATTTTATTGTTTTTGGTTGTGAATCAAACCATATTAGACAAAAATTCAAAAAAAAATAAATCGGACCCCAAGTACTTACACAAAAAATTTCCGAGTCCTAGTAGATTCTGGTTGAAATGGGCTTACAACAAAACTATTTCGTTAAATGAATTTTTACATTGATTTTATTGTTTTTGGTTGTGAATCAAACCATATTAGACAAAAATCAAAAAAAATAAAAAATCGGACCCCTAGTGCTTACACCCAAAATTTTCGAGTAGTAAAAGACTCTGGTTGAAATGGGCTTACAATAAAACTATTTCGTTAAATAAATTTTTATATTGATTTTATTGTTTTTGGTTGTGAATCAAACCATATTAGACAAAAATCCAAAAAAAAAAAATCGGACCCCAAGTACTTACACCCAAAATTTTCGAGTCCTAGTAGATTCTGGTTGAAATGGGCTTACAAAAAAAACTATTTCGTTAAATGAATTTTTACATTGATTTTATTGTTTTTGGTTGTGAATCAAACCATATTAGACAAAAATTCAAAAAAAAAAATCGGACCCCAAGTACTTACACCCAAAATTTTCGAGTCCTACTAAATTCAGGTTGAAATGGGCTTACAACAAAACTATTTCGTTAAATGAATTTTTACATTGATTTTATTGTTTTTGGTTGTGAATCAAACCATATTAGACAAAAATCCAAAAAAAAAATCGGACCCCAAGTACTTACACCCAAAATTTTCGAGTCCTTGTAGATTCTGGTTGAAATGGGCTTACAACAAAACTATTTCGTTAAATGAATTTTTACATTGATTTTATTGTTTTTGGTTGTGAAATAAAGCATATTAGACAAAAATCCAAAAAAAAAAATCGGACCCCAAGTACTTACACCCAAAATTTTCGAGTCCTAGTAGATTCTGGTTGAAATGGGCTTACAACAAAACTATTTCGTTAAATGAATTTTTACATTGATTTTATTGTTTTTGGTTGTAAATCAAACCATATTAGACAAAAATTCAAAAAAAAAAAAAAAATCGGACCCCAAGTACTTACACCCAAAATTTTCGAGTCCTAGTAGATTCTGGTTGAAATGGGCTTACAACAAAACTATTTTGTTAAATGAATTTTTACATTGATTTTATTATTTTTGGTTGTGGATCAAACCATATTAGACAAAAATCCAAAAAAAAAAAATCGGACCCCAAGTACTTACACCCAAAATTTTCGAATCCTAGTAGATTCTGGTTGAAATGGGCTTACAACAAAACTATTTCGTTAAATGAATTTTTACATTGATTTTATTGTTTTTGGTTGTGAATCAAACCATATTAGACAAAAATCCAAAAAAAACAAAATCGGACCCCAAGTACTTACACCCAAAATTTTCGAGTCCTAGTAGATTCTGGTTGAAATGGGCTTACAACAAAACTATTTCGTTAAATGAATGTTTACATTGATTTTATTGTTTTTGGTTGTGAATCAAACGATATTAGACAAAAATCCAAAAAAAAATCGGACCCCAAGTACTTACACCCAAAATTTTCGAGTCCTAGTAGATTCTGGTTGAAATTGGCTTACAACAAAACTATTTCGTTAAATGAACTTTACATTTATTTTATTGTTTTTGGTTGTGAATCAAACTATATTAGACAAAAATCCAAGAAAAAAAAAATCGGACCCCAAGTACTTACACCCAAAATTTTCGAGTCGTAGTAGATTCTGGTTGAAATGGGCTTACAATAAAACTATTTCGTTAAATGAATTTTTACATTGATTTTATTGTTTTTGGTTGTGAATCAAACCATATAGACAAAAATCCAAAAAAAAAAAATTCGGCCCCTAGTGCTTACACCCAAAATTTTCGAGTAGTAGGAGATTCTGGTTGAAATGGGCTTACAACTAAACTATTTCGTTAAATGAATTTTTACATTGATTTTATTGTTTTTGGTTGTGAATCAAACCATATTAGACAAAAATTAAAAAAAAAAAAATCGGACCCCAAGTACTTACACCCAAAATTTTCTAGTCCTAGTAGATTCTGGTTGAAATGGGCTTACAACAAAACTATTTCGTTAAATGAATTTTTACATTGATTTTATTGTTTTTGGTTGTGAATCAAACCATATTAGACAAAAATCCAAAAAAAAAAATCGGACCCCAAGTACTTACACCCAAAATTTTTGAGTCCTAGTAGATTCTGGTTGAAATGGGCTTACAACAAAACTATTTCGTTAAATGAATTTTTACATTGATTTTATTGTTTTTGGTTGTGAATTAAACCATATTAGACAAAAATCCAAAAAAAAAAAATCGGACCCCAATTACTTACACCCAAAATTTTCTAGTCCTTGTAGATTCTGGTTGAAATGGGCTTACAACAAAACTATTTCGTTAAATGAATTTTTACATTGATTTTATTGTTTTTGGTTGTGAATCAAACCATATTAGACAAAAATCCAAAAAAAATAAATCGGACCCCAAGTACTTACACCCAAAATTTTCGAGTCCTAGTAGATTCTAGTTAAAATGGGCTTACAACAAAACTATTTCGTTAAATGAATTTTTACGTTGATTTTATTGTTTTTGGTTGTGAATCAAACCATATTAGACAAAAATAAAAAAAAAATAAAAAATCGGCCCCCAGATTCTGGTTGAAATGGGCTTACAACAAAACTATTTCGTTAAATGAATTTTTACATTGATTTTATTGTTTTTGGTTGTGAATCAAACGATATTGGACAAAAATCCAAAAAAAGCAAAATCGGACCCGAAGTACTTACACCCAAAATTTTCGAGTCCTAGTAGATTCTGGTTGAAATGGAACAAAACTATTTCGTTAAATGAATTTTTACATTGATTTTATTGTTTTTGGTTGTGAATCAAACGATATTAGACAAAAATCCAAAAAAAAATCGGACTCCTAGTACTTACACCCAAAATTTTCGAGTCCTAGTAGATTCTGGTTGAAATTGGCTTACAACAAAACTATTTCGTTAAATGAATTTTACATTGATTTTATTGTTTTTGGTTGTGAATCAAACCATATTAGACAAAAATCCAAGAAAAAAAAAATCGGACCCCAAGTACTTACACCCAAAATTTTCGAGTCCTAGTAGATTCTGGTTGAAATGGGCTTACAACAAAACTATTTCGTTAAATGAATTTTTACATTGATTTTATTGTTTTTGGTTGTGAATCAAACCATATAGACAAAAATCCAAAAAAAAAAAAATTCGGCCCCTAGTGCTTACACCCAAAATTTTCGAGTAGTAGGAGATTCTGGTTGAAATGGACTTACAACTAAACTATTTCGTTAAATGAATTTTTACATTGATTTTATTGTTTTTGGTTGTGAATCAAACCATATTAGACAAAAATTCAAAAAAAAAAATCGGACCCCAAGTACTTACACCCAAAATTTTCTAGTCCTAGTAGATTCTGGTTGAAATGGGCTTACAACAAAACTATTTCGTTAAATGAATTTTTACATTGATTTTATTGTTTTTGGTTGTGAATCAAACCATATTAGACAAAAATCCAAAAAAAAAATCGGACCCCAAGTACTTACACTCAAAATTTTTGAGTCCTAGTAGATTCTGGTTGAAATGGGCTTACAACAAAACTATTTCGTTAAATGAATTTTTACATTGATTTTATTGTTTTTGGTTGTGAATTAAAGCATATTAGACAAAAATCCAAAAAAAAAAATCGGACCCCAAGTACTTACACCCAAAATTTTCTAGTCCTAGTAGATTCTGGTTGAAATGGGCTTAAAATGAATTTTTACATTGATTTTATTGTTTTTGGTTGTGAATCAAACCATATTAGACAAAAATTCAAAAAAAAATAAATCGGACCCCAAGTACTTACACCTAAAATTTTCGAGTCCTAGTAGATTCTAGTTGAAAGGGGCTTACAACAAAACTATTTCGTTAAATGAATTTTTGCATTGATTTTATTGTTTTTTGTTGTGAATCAAACCATATTAGACAAATATCAAAAAAAATAAAAAATCGGCCCTCTAGTGCTTACACCCAAAATTTTCGAGTAGTAAAAGACTCTGGTTGAAATGGGCTTACAATAAAACTATTTCGTTAAATGAATTTTTACATTGATTTTATTGTTTTTGGTTGTGAATCAAACCATATTAGACAAAAATCCAAAAAAAAAAATCGGACCCCAAGTACTTACACCCAAAATTTTCGAGTCCTACTAGATTCTGGTTGAAAGGGGCTTACAACAAAACTATTTCGTTAAATGAATTTTTACATTGATTTTATTGTTTTTGGTTGTGAATCAAACCATATTAGACAAAAATCCAAAAAAAAATCGGACCCCAAGTACTTACACCCAAAATTTTCGAGTCCTTGTAGATTCTGGTTGAAATGGGCTTACAACAAAACTATTTCGTTAAATGAATTTTTACATTGATTTTATTGTTTTTGGTTGTGAATTAAAGCATATTAGACAAAAATCCAAAAAAAAAAAAAAATCGGACCCCAAGTACTTACACCATAAATTTTCGAGTCCTAGTCGATTCTGGTTGAAATGGGCTTACAACAAAACTATTTCGTTAAATGAATTTTTACATTGATTTTATTGCTTTTGGTTGTGAATCAAACCATATTAGACAAAAATCCAAAAAAATAAAATCGGACCCCAAGTACTTACACCCAAAATTTTCGAGTCCTAGTAGATTCTGGTTGAAATGGGCTTACAACAAAACTATTTCGTTAAATGAATTTTTACATTGATTTTATTATTTTTGGTTGTGGATCAAACCATATTAGACAAAAATCCAAAAAAAAAATCGGACCCCAAGTACTTACACCCAAAATTTTCTAGTCCTAGTAGATTCTGGTTGAAATGGGCTTACAACAAAACTATTTCGTTAAATGAATTTTTACATTGATTTTATTGTTTTTGGTTGTGAATCAAACCATATTAGACAAAAATCCAAAAAAAACAAAATCGGACCCCAAGTACTTACACCCAAAATTTTCGAGTCCTAGTAGATTCTGGTTGAAATGGGCTTACAACAAAACTATTTCGTTAAATGAATGTTTACATTGATTTTATTGTTTTTGGTTGTGAATCAAACGATATTAGACAAAAATCCAAAAAAAAAATCGGACCCCTAGTACTTACACCCAAAATTTTCGAGTCCTAGTAGATTCTGGTTGAAATGGGCTTACAACAAAACTATTTCGTTAAATGAATTTTACATTGATTTTATTGTTTTTGGTTGTGAATCAAACCATATTAGACAAAAATCCAAAAAAAAAATCGGACCACAAGTACTTACACCCAAAATTTTCGAGTCGTAGTAGATTCTGGTTGAAATGGGCTTACAACAAAACTATTTCGTTAAATGAATTTTTACATTGATTTTATTGTTTTTGGTTGTGAATCAAACCAAATAGACCAAAATCCAAAAAAAAAATTCGGACCCCTAGTGTTTACACCCAAAATTTTCGAGTAGTAGGAGATTCTGGTTGAAATGGGCTTACAACAAAACTATTTCGTTAAATGAATTTTTACATTGATTTTATTGTTTTTGGTTGTGAATCAAACCATATTAGACGAAAATTCAAAAAAAAAAATCGGACCCCAAGTACTTACACCCAAAATTTTCTAGTCCTATTAGATTCTGGTTGAAATGGGCTTACAAAAAAACTATTTCGTTAAATGAATTTTTACATTGATTTTATTGTTTTTGGTTGTGAATCAAACCATATTAGACAAAAATTCAAAAAAAAAAAAATCGGACCCCAAGTACTTACACCCAAAATTTTCGAGTCCTACTAGATTCTGGTTGAAAGGGGCTTACAACAAAACTATTTCGTTAAATGAATTTTTACATTGATTTTATTGTTTTTGGTTGTGAATCAAACCATATTAGACAAAAATCCAAAAAAAAATCGGACCCCAAGTACTTACACCCAAAATTTTCGAGTCCTTGTAGATTCTGGTTGAAATGGGCTTACAACAAAACTATTTCGTTAAATGAATTTTTACATTGATTTTATTGTTTTTGGTTGTGAATTAAAGCATATTAGACAAAAATCCAAAAAAAAAAAAAATCGGACCCCAAGTACTTACACCATAAATTTTCGAGTCCTAGTCGATTCTGGTTGAAATGGGCTTACAACAAAACTATTTCGTTAAATGAATTTTTACATTGATTGTATTGCTTTTGGTTGTGAATCAAACCATATTAGACAAAAATCCAAAAAAATAAAATCGGACCCCAAGTACTTACACCCAAAATTTTCGAGTCCTAGTAGATTCTGGTTGAAATGGGCTTACAACAAAACTATTTCGTTAAATGAATTTTTACATTGATTTTATTGTTTTTGGCTGTGAATCAAACTATATTAGACAAAAATTCAAAAAAAACAAAATCGGACCCCAAGTACTTACACCCAAAATTTTCGAGTCCTAGTAGATTCTGGTTGAAATGGGCTTACAACAAAACTATATCGTTAAATGAATGTTTACATTGATTTTATTGTTTTTGGTTGTGAATCAAACGATATTAGACAAAAATCCAAAAAAAAAATCGGACCCCTAGTACTTACACCCAAAATTTTCGAGTCCTAGTAGATTCTGGTTGAAATGGGCTTACAACAAAACTATTTCGTTAAATGAATTTTACATTGATTTTATTGTTTTTGGTTGTGAATCAAACCATATTAGACAAAAATCCAAAAAAAAAATCGGACCACAAGTACTTACACCCAAAATTTTCGAGTCCTAGTAGATTATGGTTGAAATGGGCTTACAACAAAACTATTTCGTTAAATGAATTTTTACATTGATTTTATTGTTTTTGGTTGTGAATCAAACCAAATAGACAAAAATCCAAAAAAAAAATTCGGACCCCTAGTGTTTACACCCAAAATTTTCGAGTAGTAGGAGATTCTGGTTGAAATGGGCTTACAACAAAACTATTTCGTTAAATGAATTTTTACATTGATTTTATTGTTTTTGGTTGTGAATCAAACCATATTAGACAAAAATTCAAAAAAAAAAAATCGGACTCCAAGTACTTACACCCAAAATTTTCTAGTCCTAGTAGATTCTGGTTGAAATGGGCTTACAACAAAACTATTTCGTTAAATGAATTTTTACATTGATTTTATTGTTTTTGGTTGTGAATCAAACCATATTAGACAAAAATTCAAAAAAAAAAATCGGACCCCAAGTACTTACACCATAAATTTTCGAGTCCTAGTAGATTCTGGTTGAAATGGGCTTACAACAAAACTATTTCGTTAAATGAATTTTTACATTGATTTTATTGTTTTTGGTTCTGAATTAAAGCATATTAGACAAAAATCCAAAAAAAAAATCGGACCCCAAGTACTTACACCATAAATTTTCGAGTCCTAGTCGATTCTGGTTGAAATGGGCTTACAACAAAACTATTTCGTTAAATGAATTTTTACATTGATTTTATTGCTTTTGGTTGTGAATCAAACCATATTAGACAAAAATCCAAAAAAATAAAATCGGACCCCAAGTACTTGTTTATTTATTTATTTATTTATTTATTTACCAACTCTATACTTATATACAATCTGGTTACAATTTTAAAAATACATTAATATAGTATACTAAAAATTTAATTAAAAAAAATAAAAAAAAGTAAAATTAAACAAACATGAAAAATTACCAATAATTTAAAAGAACATTAGACCATAAACTCTTAAATGCATCCCTGGATAGATTAAAGTCGAAAGCCGATCGAACTTTATTAAAAGTAACACTAGATTGATAAACAGGTTCATATTTACCGTAGTTATGCCTAATATAAGGCAGCTTAATTTGAAAATCTCTAACGCGAAGGGTCTCTTACTTAAACCCAAAATTTTCGAGTCCTAGTAGATTCTGGTTGAAATGGGCTTACAACAAAACTATTTCGTTAAATGAATTTTTACATTGATTTTATTGTTTTTGGTTGTGAATCAAACCATATTAGATAAAAATCCAAAAAAAAAAAATCGGACCCCAAGAACTTACACCCAAAAGTTTCGAGTCCTAGAAGATTCTGGTTGAAATGGGCTTACAACAAAACTATTTCGTTAAATGAATTTTTACATTGATTTGATTGTTTTTGGTTGTGAATCAAACGATATTAGACAAAAATCCAAAAAAAAATCGGACCCCAAGTACTTACACCAAAAGTTTCGAGTCCTAGTAGATTCTGGTTGAAATGGGCTTACAACAAAACTTTTTGGTTAAATGAATTTTTACATTGATTTTATTGTTTTTGGTTGTAAATCAAACCATATTAGACAAAAATCCAAAAAAAAACATTCGGACCCCAAGTACTTACACCCAAAATTTTCGAGTCCTAGTAGATTCTGGTTGAAATGGGCTTACAACAAAACTATTTTGTTAAATGAATTTTTACATTGATTTTATTATTTTTGGTTGTGGATCAAACCATATTAGACAAAAATCCAAAAAAAAAAAATCGGACCCCAAGTACTTACACCCAAAATTTTCGAATCCTAGTAGATTCTGGTTGAAATGGGCTTACAACAAAACTATTTCGTTAAATGAATTTTTACATTGATTTTATTGTTTTTGGTTGTGAATCAAACCATATTAGACAAAAATCCAAAAAAAACAAAATCGGACCCCAAGTACTTACACCACAAAATTTCGAAACCTAGTCGATTCTGGTTGAAATGGGCTTACGACAAAACTATTTCGTTAAATGAATTTTTACATTAATTTTATTGCTTTTGGTTGTGAATCAAACCATATTAGACAAAAATCCAAAAAAATAAAATCGGACCCCAAGTACTTACACCCAAAATTTTCGAGTCCTAGTAGATTCTGGTTGAAATGGGCTTACAACAAAACTATTTCGTTAAATGAATTTTTACATTGATTTTATTGTTTTTGGTTGTAAATCAAACCATATTAGACAAAAATCCAAAAAAAAAAAATCGGACCCCAAGTACGTACACCCAAAATTTTCGAGTCCTAGTAGATTCTGGTTGAAATGGGCTTACAACAAAACTATTTCGTTAAATGAATTTTTACATTGATTTTATTATTTTTGGTTGTGGATCAAACCATATTAGACAAAAATCCAAAAAAAAAAATCGGACCCCAAGTACTTACACCCAAAATTTTCTAGTCCTAGTAGATTCTGGTTGAAATGGGCTTACAACAAAACTATTTCTTTAAATGAATTTTTACATTGATTTTATTGTTTTTGGTGGTGAATCAAACCATATTAGACCAAAATCCAAAAAAAACAAAATCGGACCCCAAGTACTTACACCCAAAATTTTCGAGTCCTAGTAGATTCTGGTTGAAATGGGCTTACAACAAAACTATTTCGTTAAATGAATGTTTACATTGATTTTATTGTTTTTGGTTGAGAATCAAACGATATTAGACAAAAATCCAAAAAAAAATCGGACCCCTAGTACTTACACCCAAAATTTTTGAATCCTAGTAGATTCTGGTTGAAATGAGCTTACAACAAAACTATTTCGTTAAATGAATTTTTACATTGATTTTATTGTTTTTGGTTGTGAATCAAACCATATTAGACAAAAATCAAAAAAAAACAAAATCGGACCCCAAGTACTTACACCCAAAATTTTCGAGTCCTAGTAGATTCTGGTTGAAATGGGCTTACAACAAAACTATTTCGTTAAATGAATGTTTACATTGATTTTATTGTTTTTGGTTGTGAATCAAACGATATTAGACAAAAATCCAAAAAAAAAATCGGAGCCCAAGTACTTACACCCAAAATTTTCGAGTCCTAGTAGATTCTGGTTGAAATGGGCTTACAACAAAACTATTTCGTTAAATGAATTTTACATTGATTTTATTGTTTTTGGTTGTGAATCAAACCATATTAGACAAAAATCCAAAAAAAAAAAATCGGACCACAAGTACTTACACCCAAAATTTTCGAGTCGTAGTAGATTCTGGTTGAAATGGGCTTACAACAAAACTATTTCGTTAAATGAATTTTTACATTGATTTTATTGTTTTTGGTTGTGAATCAAACCAAATAGACAAAAATCCAAAAAAAAAATTCGGACCCCTAGTGTTTACACACAAAATTTTCGAGTAGTAGGAGATTCTGGTTGAAATGGGCTTACAACAAAACTATTTCGTTAAATGAATTTTTACATTGATTTTATTGTTTTTGGTTGTGAATCAAACCATATTAGACAAAAATTTAAAAAAAAAAAATCGGACCCCAAGTACTTACACCCAAAATTTTCTAGTCCTAGTAGATTCTGGTTGAAATGGGCTTACAACAAAACTATTTCGTTAAATTAATTTTT
>CAKOBK010000688.1:0-65525 GCA_932526605.1 Nephrotoma flavescens | reverse complement strand
AATAAAATCAATGTAAAAATTCATTTACTGAAATAGTTTTGTTGTAAGCCCATTTCAACCAGAATCTCCTAGGACTTGAAAATTTTGGGTGTAAGTACTTGGGGTCCGATTTTTTTTTTTTGGATTTTTGTCTAATATGCTTTGATTCACAACCAAAAACAATAAAATCAATGTAAAAATTCATTTAACGAAATAGTTTTGTTGTAAGCCCATTTCAACCAGAATCTCCTACTACTCGAAAGTTTTGGGTGTAAGTACTTGGGGTCCGAATTTTTATTTTTTTTTTGATTTTTGTCTAATATGGTTTGATTCACAACCAAAAACAATAAAATCAATGTAAAAATTCATTGAACGAAATAGTTTTGTTGTAATCCCATTTCAACCAGAATCTACTAGGACTCGAAAATTTTGGGTGTAAGTACTTGGGGTCCGATTTTTTTTTTTTGGATTTTTCTCTAATATGCTTTGATTCACAACCAAAAACAATAAAATCAATGTAAAAATTTATTTAACGAAATAGTTTTGTTGTAAGCTCATTTCAACCAGAATCTACTAGGACTCGAAAATTTTGGGTGTAAGTACTTGGTGTCCGATATTTTTTTTTTGGATTTTTGTCTAATATGGTTTGATTCACAACCAAAAACAATTAAATCAATGTAAAAATTTATTTAACGAAATAGTTTTGTTGTAAGTCCATTTCAACCAGAATCTACTAGGACTTGAAAATTTTGGGTGTAAGTAATTGGGGTCTGATTTTTTTTTTTGGATTTTTGTCTAATATGCTTTGATTCACAACCAAAAACAATAAAATCAATGTAAAAATTCATTTAACGAAATAGTTTTGTTGTAAGCCCATTTCAACCAGAATCTACTAGGACTCGAAAATATTGAGTGTAAGTACTTGGGGTCCGATTTTTTTTTTGGATTTTTGTCTAATATGGTTTGATTCACAACCAAAAACAATAAAATCAATGTAAAAATTCATTTAACAAAATAGTTTTGTTGTAAGCCCATTTCAACCAGAATCTACTAGGACTCGAAAATTTTGGGTGTAAGTACTTGGGGTCCGATTTTTTTTTTTTTTGGATTTTTGTCTAATATGCTTTGATTCACAACCAAAAACAATAAAATCAATGTAAAAATTCATTTAACGAAATAGTTTTGTTGTAAGCCCATTTCAACCAGAATCTACTAGGACTTGAAAATTTTGGGTGTAAGTACTTGGGGTCCGATTTTTTTTTTTTGGATTTTTGTCTAATATGCTTTGGTTCACAACCAAAAACAATAAAATCAATATAAAAATTCATTTACCGAAATAGTTTTGTTGTAAGCCCATTTCAACCAGAATCTCCTACTACTCGAAAATTTTGGGTGTAAGTACTTGGGGTCCGAATTTTTATTTTTTTTTGGATTTTTGTCTAATATGGTTTGATTCACAACCAAAAACAATAAAATCAATGTAAAAATTCATTTAACGAAATAGTTTTGTTGTAATCCCGTTTCAACCAGAATCTACTAGGACTCGAAAATTTTGGGTGTAAGTACTTGGGGTCCGATTTTTCTTTTGGATTTTTGTCTAATATGGTTTGATTCACAACCAAAAACAATAAAATCAATGTAAAAATTCATTTAACGAAATAGTTTTGTTGTAAGCCAATTTCAACCAGAATCTACTAGGACTCGAAAATTTTGGGTGTAAGTACTTGGGGTCCGATATTTTTTTTTTTGATTTTTGTCTAATATGGTTTGATTCACAACCAAAAACAATAAAATCAATGTAAAAACTCATTTAACGAAATAGTTTTGTTGTAAGCCCATTTCAACCAGAATCTACTAGGACTCGAAAATTTTGGGTGTAAGTACTTGGGGTCCGATTTTTTTTTTTTTTTTGGATTTTTGTCTAATATGCTTTGATTCACAACCAAAAACAATAAAATCAATGTAAAAATTCATTTAACGAAATAGTTTTGTTGTAAGCCCATTTCAACCAGAATCTACTAGGACTCGAAAATTTTGGGGTGTAAGTACTTGGGGTCCGATTTTTTTTTTTTTTTTTTTTTTTTTTTTTGGATTTTTGTCTAATATGGTTTGATTCACAACCAAAAACAATAAAATCAATGTAAAAACTCATTTAACGAAATAGTTTTGTTGTAAGCCCATTTCAACCAGAATCTACTAGGACTCGAAAATTTTGGGTGTAAGTACTTGGGGTCCGATTTTTTTTTTTTTTTTTTTTTTTTTTTTTTTTTTGGATTTTTGTCTAATATGCTTTGATTCACAACCAAAAACAATAAAATCAATGTAAAAATTCATTTAACGAAATAGTTTTGTTGTAAGCCCATTTCAACCAGAATCTACTAGGACTCGAAAATTTTGGGTGTAAGTACTTTGGGTCCGATTTTTTTTTTTTTGGATTTTTGTCTAATATGGTTTGATTCACAACCAAAAACAATAAAATCAATGTAAAAATTCATTTAACGAAATAGTTTTGTTGTAAGCCCATTTCAACCAGAATCTACTAGGACTCGAAAATTTTGAGTGTAAGTACTTGGGGTCCCCCGTGGCGAGCTGCAGCTATCGGGGGGGTCACAGGTGGTGGATCGTGAACGGCCTATCGATAGGTAGGTTAGCGGTGAATTAAATAAGCCGTCCCCAACCGCAGCTCTGCTGGAAGGAGAGTCTCAGAGAATGGGGGAGTGGTTAACCTCTGTTCACTAAATTCTGAGTGCCTATGATACCCAGTAGGGAAAGGCGAACTGATGGCGCCACAAAACCATCGACCACAACCACGGTGAACTGAGCGTCACGCCTCCTTGCGCTTCCGGGCTTCCAGGTAGTGAATGGGGAACCCTATAAACGGGTATCCCATGAATGAAGTGGGTCCCATTTGTTTGGGATATCCATATGAATGGTGAATGAGTGAGTGAATGTGGGAGGAGGTCGGGGCGCGGCGGACGGGGTGCTCGGTAAGCCAATGGGCTGGATTAAGGTGTTACGCGACCCGTGCTGATGATCGACTAGACTGGGGGCCCATTTAACAAAGCCCAGTCGTGAACGGAGCCCTCTGGATACCTGGCGACCTCCAGTTGTATTTAGCCTTACCTGCGTATACGGATCTCTGCGCAGGTGGACGTATTTCTCCGATTCTCGTGGGAATAAATGGAAGATTTTAAAAAAAATAATAAAAACAAGGGGACCGGTACCCACCAAAAACCGGAAAGTACTATAGAGGGGAGTAACTCTAACCAGAAAGGTGCGGTTCCCTCATCTGAGGCAGCGGCAAGCAACACCATGGCATCGAAGCCAGGTGAAAGCGGAACCGCCAAACAGAAGAGTGGGGGACCGAAAGAGATCCCCCCAGCAAAGCGACGGTACAGAGAGAGACGGTCGGCGTTTAGAATTCTGGAGAAACTGGCTGCGACCCCTGAGGGGCAGCTTACAGTTGCGCAGAAGGAATCTGTAGCATGGGCTATGAAAACTGTCGGCTGCAATAGCTCGGAGAGGGTCCTTGTGTCTAAAAGACAGAGGTCCCAGGATGAGCTTGAAGCAGAAGGCAGTAAGCGGGCCAAAGTGCAAGCAGACATGACGTCGGGGGCTCCTAAGGAGCAGAAACTGAAATTATTCAGTGAAACCCTGAAGGAGCACGTGCTGGTGCTAGCCGTCATTGACAAAGGTCAGGAAGATGAGAGCATCACATCGGAAAAGTGGAGGATAGTGTATAATGCACTAAATTCCATTTTCTTGAGGATCCTGAGAGAAAATCCGGGATCCCCCCCGTCCTGCAGAGATGCGGGATGGCACCAAGGGCGCGTTAAGCTAACCGCGTGCTCGGACCAGAGATCGGTCGATCTCTATAAAAGGGCAGTGGCCGAGGTAGGCGAGGTGTGGCCGGGCGCGAGGCTTGAAGCAGTCAGCAGAGGGGAAATCCCGAGCAGGCCGAGGGCACGCGTCTGGTTACCAACTGAGCCGGATAAGCCAGAGGAGATCATTGAGATTATCCGGGCCAGTAATCCCGATCTTCCAACGGAAGGATGGAGGATTGTGAAGCACTAGGAGGCCAGGGGGGGGCTTTAGATTGGCAATCATGCTGATCAATAAGGAATCCTTGGCTTCCCTTGCTAGATCTAAGGGAGTGATCAACTTCGGTTTCGGATCGATCACTCTTAAAGTTTATAAGAAAGACGAGGTCGATAAGGGCGCGGAAGACCAGCCTAGGGGCGACGGCGAACGGACCCGGCAGGAAATGGTCAAGCGGACTGAGGACGACCAGGGTAGCCGTTCCGATATTTCGGACGAAGGGAAGTTTGTGATGGGAAGCAGCCTCCTCTCTCTGGAGCCTGATGGGGACATCCTGTCAGGCTCTCGACGAGAGGAAGACAGCGTCCGGAACAATGAGGTAAATTGCACTATCCTGATGCAGGGAGTGCAGGAAGAGGTGAGTAAGGTCCATAACAATGATTAGCATTGTACAAATAAACCTACATCACACGAAGGCTGCCTCGGCAGCTCTCGTGCTCAGACTGACTAAGTCAGATGAGGACTTGGTGTTAATCCAAGAACCTTGGATTAACAATAACAGGATCTGTGGCCTCAGAATGAAAGGGTATAAAGTATTATACTCAAGCAATTCTGAAAAGATCAGATCGTGTATTTTAGCGAAAAATAATTTGAATATTTTTCTTCTTCCACAATTTAGTAGCGGGGACGTTACAGCGGTGAGCGCTGAGGTAGGCTGTGAAAAACTATGGCTAGCCTCAGCCTATATGGATCGTGAAAAGGAGGTTCCACCGGATAATCTGGGTAAACTGATCCGGGAAGCAGGTCTGAAAAAGGTAGGTGTGATACTTGGATGTGATGCAAACGCGCATCACACAATCTGGGGAAGCACAGACATTAACGAAAGAGGTGAGTTATTTTTTGATTACTTATTAAATACTAACCTCGTAGTTTGCAATATTGGGTGTGAACCAACATTCATTGTTAGAAATCGACAGGAGGTTCTAGATGTAACCTGTGCGTCAGAAACAATTTTTGATATGATCAGTGGGTGGAGAGTGGCGAAGGAGCACTCATTCTCTGATCACCGATATATTACATATAACCTCAACATCAAACCTGTTGCCCGGAAAGCCTTTAGGAATCCCAGAAGGACAAACTGGAACAAATATGGGGAGGTGTTGAAGGAACTATTGCCGCTGGAGGTTCCTGGACTTCCAGCGACAGTAGAGGAATTAGATGACATGGTTGATATTGTCACAAAAGCATGCAATCTGTCATTTAACGCTGCGTGTCCCCTGATAAAACCTAGGGGCAGGCAGAAACCGACATGGTGGACCACGGAGTTGGGAACCTATCGGAGAGTGTGTAGGACAGCCTTTAATAAGGCTAAGAACACCAGGGAAAATCGGGATTGGGATTCCTATAAGGAAGACCTGAGAAAATACAAAAAAGAGTTGAGGAAGGCACAAAGGGGGTCTTGGAGACTCTTCTGTTGTAGAATGGAGGAAGTCTCTGAGACTTCTCGCCTTAGGAAAATTCTATCTACCAACCCAACCAGTCCTAGTTACTTAATTAGGCCGGACGGGTTATGGACAGCTTCAAGTGCGGAATCATTGGAGCTTCTCATTGAGACCCATTTTCCGGGAAGCATTGATGACTCGATGGAGCCTGAAGCTCATCGAGGAACACCTTTAACAGATGTGGATGGCATCGTGGACAGGAAACGAATCCTGTGGGCGCTGAACGGTTTTAAGCCTTATAAATCGGCGGGCCCGGATCGGATTATACCAGCAGAGATCCAAAGAAACTCTGCAGTTATCCTCCCCTGGCTGGAGGTTATCTTCAGAGGATGTCTGCAATTGGTCTATATTCCCAGGAAATGGACGGAGGTCAGAGTGGTTTTTATCCCGAAATCGGGAAAAAGCTCACAGGCTTATCCAAAGGACCTGAGGCCTATAACTCTATCATCTTTTCTGTTGAAAACCTTGGAAAGATTGATAGACGTACTTATTCGAACAAAAGTTGAGCCAAGGAATTGGGCAATGTCGCAGCATGCGTACTGTAAGGGAAAGTCGGTGGACACAGCTCTGCACGATCTAGTACGCATGATTGAGAAGTCAATTTACTCGCAAGAGTATTGTATGGTAGCATTTCTCGACATTGAGGGTGCCTTTAATAATGTAAAAACGGAGGCGATCATGGAAGGATTGTCATTTCTGAAGGTGGATTATCCTATAAGTAGGTTGATAAATCAGATGCTGGTAAGCAGGATTATTATCTCGGAACTGGGAGAGTCCACCATTAGAAGGCGGGTGGTTAGGAGAACTCCGCAGGGAGGAGTAATGTCCCCCTTTCTTTGGAGTGCAGTGGTGAATGGATTGCTGTTGGAACTGGAGAAAGAGGGTATAGGGGTTGTAGCGTATGCAGATGATGTAGCAATAGCTGTCTCAGGCAAATATCTGGATACGATTAGGGATGTTATGCAGAATGCACTCCTGATCGTTACGAAATGGGCCAGCAAATGTGGATTAGGGATCAACCCCTCCAAGACAGAGCTGGTACTATTTACTAAGAAATATAAAATTCCGGTAGTTAGCCCTCCTACCGTGAACGGCATTAGACTGGCTTTTGCTGACAGAGCGAGATTTTTGGGCATAATCTTGGACAGTAAGCTCAGCTGGAAGCCTAACATTGTAGAAAGGGTGAATAAGGCTAATGTAGCCATTTACTCGTGTAGAAACGCCATAGGGAAGAAATGGGGTTTGAAACCAGAGCTGGTACACTGGCTCTATACCGCAGTGGTAAGGCCTGTGCTGATGTACGGGGTGGGCGTGTGGTGGCCAGCTCTGGAAAAGGTAACCTATATAAGGATGTTGGAGAAGGTGCAAAGAACGGCCTGTATGCTTATAAGCGGGGCGCTTAGGACAACACCTACACGCGCTTTAGAGGTTATGTTCCATCTTATTCCAATCGAATTTTTTGGTAAGCAGATGGCAGCCAATGTGGCTACAAGGCTCTCGGCTGTCTCTCAGTGGAAGTGTCTTCAGGCGGGACACTCGACGATAGTTAGATCACTAGGGGAAGAACTGGTGAATCTAGATTATATTAAACCAACGTTGTGCTTCGATATAGGTTTCCGGATCATCTGTCCTTCTAGGGAATCCTGGAGGAACGGATCAATACTGGAAAACGAGGCACTGCAATTTTTCACGGACGGCTCTAAGCTAGACGGCAAAGTAGGAGCCGGAGTCTTCTGTGAGAAGCTTAATGTGAATATTTCTGTTCGTCTCCCTGACTACTGCAGCGTGTACCAGGCTGAAGTGGTGGCGATAGGGGAAGTCGTGACATGGTTGAAGCATAACGTGGTATCTGTTAGGGATATCGCGATTTATGTGGACAGTCAAGCGGCACTCAGGTCACTAGAGGCGGTTTCTCTGAAGTCACGGGTGGCGCTGGATTGCCGATCATCTATTAATGAGATGAGCGAGTATTTCAGTATCCAGATAATCTGGGTCCCTGGTCACTCGGACGTCACGGGAAACTGCAGGGCAGACGAACTAGCTAGGTACGGTACGACTCTCCAGATGCAACCGGAAAGGGCAGGTCTGGGGAGGCCTATAGCAGCGCTTAAATTGACGCTCAGTAAAAAGGCAATCGCCTTGACAGATGAGAGGTGGACCAACACTCTCACGTGCAGGGTAGCAAAACAGGTTTGGCCAAAACTGGACCTGCGGCGCTCCAAGGCACTTATATCCCTGGGAAAACGAGATTTAGGATTGGTCGTAGGGATACTGACAGGACACTGCCTTTTTGGGGAACATGCGAGAAGGCTGGGTCTAGAGACGAATGACTTTTGTAGAAGTTGTATGGACGAAGAGGAGGAAGAGACGTTAGTTCACTTCCTATGCTCGTGTCCAGCACTATCCTACAAAAGACATAGGTACTTGGGTGTGTACAACATGGACAGCCTTTCTGAACTCGCGGACTTTGGGGTGCGAGATATTTTACGCTACATCAGTAGCTCTGGTTGGTTTCAGCGGGAGTAAGGGGAGATTGGATCCTGTGGTATCACAATGGGCCATCATTGGGCTAAGTGTGCGATAGCAGCCACTCTAACCTAACCTAACCTAACCTACTTGGGGTCCGATTTTTTTGGGATTTTTGTCTAATATGGTTTGATTCACAACTAAAAACAATAAAATCAATGTAAAAATTCATTTAACGAAATAGTTTTGTTGTAAGCCCATTTCAACCAGAATCTACTAGGACTCGAAAATTTTGGGTGTAAGTACTTGGGGTCCGATTTTTTATTTTTTTTGGATTTTTGTCTAATATGGTTTGATTCACAACCAAAAACAATAAAATCAATGTAAAAATTCATTTAACGAAATAGTTTTGTTGTAAGCCCATTTCAACCAGAATCTACTAGGACTTGAAAATTTTGGGTGTAAGTACTTGGGGTCCGATTTTTTTTTTGGATTTTTGTCTAATATGCTTTGATTCACAACCAAAAACAATAAAATCAATGTAAAAATTCATTTACCGAAATAGTTTTGTTGTAAGCCCATTTCAACCAGAATCTCCTACTACTCGAAAATTTTGGGTGTAAGTACTTGGGGTCCCATGATTCACAACCAAAAACAATAAAATCAATGTAAAAATTCATTTAACGAAATAGTTTTGTTGTAAGCCCATTTCAACCAGAATCTGCTACTTCTCAAAAATTTTGGGTGTAAGTACTTGGCGTCCGAATTTTTATTTTTTTTGGATTTTTGTCTAATATGGTTTGATTCACAACCAAAAACAATAAAATCAATGTAAAAATTCATTTAACGAAATAGTTTTGTTGTAAGCCCATTTCAACCAGAATCTACTAGGACTCGAAAATTTTGGGTGTAAGCACTTGGGGTCCGATTTTTTTTTTTTTGGATTTTTGTCTAATATGGTTTGATTCACAACCAAAAACAATAAAATCAATGTAAAAATTCATTTAACGAAATAGTTTTGTTGTAAGCCCATTTCAACCAGAATCTACTAGGACTCGAAAATTTTGGGTGTAAGTACTTGGGGTCCGATTTTTTTTTTTTGGATTTTTGTCTAATATGGTTTGATTCACAACCAAAAACAATAAAATCAATGTAAAAATTCATTTAACGAAATAGTTTTGTTGTAAGCCCATTTCAACCAGAAACTACTAGGACTCGAAAATTTAGGGTGTAAGTACTTGGGGTCCGATTTGTTTTTATTTTTATTTTTGTCTAATATGGTTTGATTCACAACCAAAAACAATAAAATCAATGTAAAAATTGATTTAACGAAATAGTTTTGTTGTAAGCCAATTTCAACCAGAATCTACTAGGACTCGAAAATTTTTTGTGTAAGTACTTGGGGTACGAATTTTTTTTATTTTTGTCTAATATGCTTTGATTCACAACCAAAAACAATAAAATCAATGTAAACATTCATTTAACGAAATAGTTTTGTTGAAAGCCCATTTCAACCAGAATCTACTAGGACTTGAAAATTTTGGGTGTAAGTAATTGGGGTCCGATTTTTTTTTTTGGATTTTTGTCTAATATGCTTTGTTTCACAACCAAAAACAATAAAATCAATGTAAAAATTCATTTACCGAAATAGTTTTGTTGTAAGCCCATTTCAACCAGAATCTCCTACTACTCGAAAATTTTGGGTGAAAGTACTTGGAGTCCGAATTTTTATTTTTTTTGGATTTTTGTCTAATATGGTTTGATTCACAACCATAAACAATAAAATCAATGTAAAAATTCATTTAACGAAATAGTTTTGTTGTAAGCCCATTTCAACCAGAATCTACTAGGACTCGAAAATTTTGGGTGTAAGTACTTGGGGTCCGATTTTTTTTTTTTTTGGATTTTTGTCTAATATGGTTTGATTCACAACCAAAAACAATAAAATCAATGTAAAAATTCATTTAACGAAATAGTTTTGTTGTAAGCCCATTTCAACCAGAATCTACTAGGACTCGAAAATTTTGGGTGTAAGTACTTGGGGTCCGATTTTTTTTTTGGATTTTTGTCTAATATGGTTTGATTCACAACCAAAATCAATAAAATCAATGTAAAAATTCATTTAACGAAATAGTTTTGTTGTAAGCCCATTTCAACCAGAATCTACTAGGACTCGAAAATTTTGGGTGTAAGTACTTGGGGTCCGATTTTTTTTTTATTTTTGTCTAATATGCTTTGATTCACAACCAAAAACAATAAAATCAATGTAAAAATTCATTTAACGAAATAGTTTTGTTGTAAGCCCATTTCAACCAGAATCTACTAGGACTCGAAAATTTTGAGTGTAAGTACTTGGGGTCCGATTTTTTGTATTTTTGGATTTTTGTCTAATATGGTTTGATTCATTTAGTTTTGTTGTAAGCCCATTTCAACCAGAATCTACTAGGACTCGAAAATTTTGGGTGTAAGTACTTGGGGTCCGATTTTTTTTTGGATTTTTGTCTAATATGGTTTGATTCACAACCAAAAACAATAAAATCAATGTAAAAATTCATTTAACGAAATAGTTTTGTTGTAAGCCCATTTCAACCAGAATCTACTAGGACTTGAAAATTTTGGGTGTAAGTACTTGGGGTCCGATTTTTTTTTTGGATTTTTGTCTAATATGCTTTGATTCACAACCAAAAACAATAAAATCAATGTAAAAATTCATTTACCGAAATAGTTTTGTTGTAAGCCCATTTCAACCAGAATCTACTAGGACTCGAAAATTTTGAGGGTCCTACTTGGGGTCCGATTTTTTTTTTTTGGATTTTTGTCTAATATGGTTTGATTCACAACCAAAAACAATAAAATCAATGTAAAAATTCATTTAACGAAATAGTTTTGTTGTAAGCCCATTTCAACCAGAATCTACTAGGACTCGAAAATTTTGGGTGTAAGTACTTGGGGTCCGATTTTTTTTTTTTGAATTTTTGTCTAATATGGTTTGATTCACAACCAAAAACAATAAAATCAATGTAAAAATTCATTTAACGAAATAGTTTTGTTGTAAGCCCATTTCAACCAGAATCTACTAGAACTCGAAAATTTTGGGTGTAAGTACTTGGGGTCCGATTTTTTTTTTATTTTTGTCTAATATGCTTTGATTCACAACCAAAAACAATAAAATCAATGTAAAAATTCATTTAACGAAATAGTTTTGTTGTAAGCCCATTTCAATCAGAATCTACTAGGACTTGAAAATTTTGGGTGTAAGTACTTGGGGTCCGATTTTTTTTTTTTGGATTTCTGTCTAATATGCTTTGTTTCACAACCAAAAACAATAAAATCAATGTAAAAATTCATTTACCGAAATAGTTTTGTTGTAAGCCCATTTCAACCAGAATCTCCTACTACTCGAAAATTTTGGGTGTAAGTACTTGGAGTCCGAATTTTTATTTTTTTTGAATTTTTGTCTAATATGGTTTGATTCACAACCATAAACAATAAAATCAATGTAAAATTTCATTTAACAAAATAGTTTTGTTGTAAGCCCATTTCAACCAGAATCTACTAGGACTCGAAAATTTTGGGTGTAAGTACTTGGGGTCCGATTTTTTTTTTTTTGGATTTTTGTCTAATATGGTTTGATTCACAACCAAAAACAATAAAATCAATGTAAAAATTAATTTAACGAAATAGTTTTGTTGTAAGCCCATTTCAACCAGAATCTACTAGGACTCGAAAATTTTGGGTTTAAGTACTTGGGGTCCGATTTTTTTTTTTTGGATTTTTGTCTAATATGGTTTGATTCACAACCAAAAACAATAAAATCAATGTAAAAATTCATTTACCGAAATAGTTTTGTTGTAAGCCCATTTCAACCAGAATCTCCTACTACTCGAAAATTTTGGGTGTAAGTACTTGGGGTCCGAATTTTTTTTTTTTTGGATTTTTGTCTAATATGGTTTGATTCACAACCAAAAACAATAAAATCAATGTAAAAATTCATTTAACGAAATAGTTTTGTTGTAAGCCCATTTCAACCAGAATCTACTAGGACTTGAAAATTTTGGGTGTAAGTAATTGGGGTCCGATTTTTTTTTTTTTTGGATTTTTGTCTAATATGGTTTGATTCACAACCAAAAACAATAAAATCAATGTAAAAATTCATTTAACGAAATAGTTTTGTTGTAAGCCCATTTCAACCAGAATCTACTAGGACTCGAAAATTTTGAGTGTAAGTACTTGGGGTCCGATTTTTTTTTTGGATTTTTGTCTAATATGGTTTGATTTACAACTAAAAACAATAAAATCAATGTAAAAATTCATTTAACGAAATAGTTTTGTTGTAAGCCCATTTCAACCAGAATCTACTAGGACTCGAAAATTTTGGGTGTAAGTACTTGGGGTCCGATTTTTTTTTTTTTTTTTTGGATTTTTGTCTAATATGGTTTGATTCACAACAAAAAACAATAAAATCAATGTAAAAATTCATTTAACGAAATAGTTTTGTTGTAAGCCCATTTCAACCAGAATCTACTAGGACTCGAAAATTTTGGGTGTAAGTACTTGGGGTCCGATTTTTTTTTTTAAATTTTTGTCTAATATGCTTTGATGCACAACCAAAAACAATAAAATCAATGTAAAAATTCATTTACCGAAATAGTTTTGTTGTAAGCCCATTTCAAACAGAATCTCCTACTACTCGAACATTTTGGGTGTAAGTACTTGGGGTCCGAATTTTTATTTTTTTTTGGATTTTTGTCTAATATGGTTTGATTCACAACCAAAAACAATAAAATCAATGTAAAAATTCATTTAACGAAATAGTTTTGTTGTAATCCCATTTCAACCAGAATCTACTATGACTCGAAAATTTTGGGTGAAAGCACTTGGGGTCCGATTTTTTTTTTTTGTGGATTTTTGTCTAATATGGTTTGATTCACAACCAAAAACAATAAAATCAATGTAAAAATTCATTTAACGAAATAGTTTTGTTGTAAGCCCATTTCAACCAGAATCTACTAGGACTCGAAAATTTGGGGTGTAAGTAATTTGGGTCCGATTTTTTTTGTTGTGGATTTTTGTCTAATATGCTTTGATTCACAACCAAAAACAATAAAATCAATGTAAAAATAAATTTAACGAAATAGTTTTGTTGTAAGCCCATTTCAACCAGAATCTACTAGGACTCGAAAATTTTGGGTGTAAGTACTTGGGGTCCGATTTTTTTTTTTTGGATTTTTGTCTAATAGGGTTTGATTCACAACCAAAAACAATAAAATCAATGTAAAAATTCATTTAACGAAATAGTTTTGTTGTAAGCCCATTTCAACCAGAATCTACTAGGACTCGAAAATTTTGGGTGTAAGTACTTGGGGTCCGATTTTTTTATTTTGGATTTTTGCCTAATATGGTTTAATTCACAACCAAAAACAATAAAATCAATGTAAAAATTCATTTAACGAAATAGTTTTGGTGTAAGCCCATTTCAACCAGAATCTACTAGGACTCGAAAATTTTGGGTGTAAGTACTTGGGGTCCGATTTTTATTTTTTTATTTTTGTCTAATATGGTTTGATTCACAACCAAAAACAATAAAATCAATGTAAAAATTCATTTAACGAAATAGTTTTGTTGTAAGCCCATTTCAACCGGAATCTACTAGGACTCGAACATTTTTGGTGTAAGTACTTGGGGTCCGATTTTTTTTTTGGATTTTTGTCTAATATGGTTTGATTCACAACCAAAAACAATAAAATAAATGTAAAAATTCATTTAACGAAATAGTTTTGATGTAAGCCCATTTCAACCAAAATCTACTATGGCTCGAAAATTTTGAGTGTAAGTACTTGGGGTCCGATTTTTTTTTTTTTGATTTTTGTCTAATATGGTTTGATTCACAACCAAAAACAATAAAATCAATGTAAAAATTCATTTAGCGAAATAGTTTTGTTGTAAGCCCATTTCAACCAGAATCTACTAGGACTCGAAAACTTTGGGTGTAAGTACTTGGGGTCCGATTTTTTTATTTTGGATTTTTGCCTAATATGGTTTAATTCACAACCAAAAACAATAAAATCAATGTAAAAATTCATTTAACGAAATAGTTTTGTTGTAAGCCCATTTCAACCAGAATCTACTAGGACTCGAAAATTTTGGGTGTAAGTACTTGGGGTCCGATTTTTTGTATTTTTGGATTTTTGTCTAATATGGTTTGATTCACAACCGAAAACAATAAAATCAATGTAAAAATTCATTTAACGAAATAGTTTTGTTGTAAACCCATTTCAACCAGAATCTACTAGGACTTGAAAATTTTGGGTGTAAGTACTTGGGGTCCAATTTTTTTTTTGGATTTTTGTCTAATATGGTTTGTTTCACAACCAAAAACAATAAAATCAATGTAAAAATTCATTTAACGAAATAGTTTTGTTGTAAGCCCATTTCAACCAGAATCTACTAGGACTCGAAAATTTTGGGTGTAAGTACTTGGGGTCCGAATTTTTATTTTTTTTTGGATTTTTGTCTAATATGGTTTGATTCACAACCAAAAACAATAAAATCAATGTAAAAATTCATTTAACGAAATTGTTTTGTTGTAAGCCCATTTCAACCAGAATCTACTAGGACTCGAAAATTTTGGGTGTAAGTAATTTGGGTCCGATTTTTTTTGTTGTGGATTTTTGTCTAATATGGTTTGATTCACAACCAAAAACAATAAAATCAATGTAAAAATTAATTTAACGAAATAGTTTTGTTGTAAGCCCATTTCAACCAGAATCTACTAGGACTCTAAAATTTTGGGTGTAAGTACTTGGGGTCCGATTTTTTTTTTTCGGATTTTTGTCTAATAGGGTTTGATTCACAACCAAAAACAATAAAATCAATGTAAAAATTCATTTAACGAAATAGTTTTGATGTAAGCCCATTTCAACCAGAATCTACTAGGACTCGAAAATTTTGGGTGTAAGTACTTGGGGTCCGATTTTTTTATTTTGGATTTTTGCCTAATATGGTTTAATTCACAACCAAAAACAATAAAATCAATGTAAAAATTCATTTAACGAAATAGTTTTGTTGTAAGCCCATTTCAACCAGAATCTACTAGGACTCGAAAATTTTGGGTGTAAGTACTTGGGGTCCGATTTTTTGTATTTTTGGATTTTTGTCTAATATGGTTTGATTCACAACCAAAAACAATAAAATCAATGTAAAAATTCATTTACCGAAATAGTTTTGTTGTAAGCCCATTTCAAACAGAATCTCCTACTACTCGAAAATTTTGGGTGTAAGTACTTGGGGTCCGAATTTTTATTTTTTTTTGGATTTTTGTCTAATATGGTTTGATTCACAACCAAAAACAATAAAATCAATGTAAAAATTCATTTAACGAAATAGTTTTGTTGTAATCCCATTTCAACCAGAATCTACTAGGACTCGAAAATTTTGGGTGAAAGCACTTGGGGTCCGATTTTTTTTTTGTGGATTTTTGTCTAATATGGTTTGATTCACAACCAAAAACAATAAAATCAATGTAAAAATTCATTTAACGAAATAGTTTTGTTGTAAGCCCATTTCAACCAGAATCTACTAGGACTTGAAAATTTGGGGTGTAAGTAATTTGGGTCCGATTTTTTTTGTTGTGGATTTTTGTCTAATATGCTTTGATTCACAACCAAAAACAATAAAATCAATGTAAAAATTAATTTAACGAAATAGTTTTGTTGTAAGCCCATTTCAACCAGAATCTACTAGGACTCTAAAATTTTGGGTGTAAGTACTTGGGGTCCGATTTTTTTTTTTCGGATTTTTGTCTAATAGGGTTTGATTCACAACCAAAAACAATAAAATCAATGTAAAAATTCATTTAACGAAATAGTTTTGTTGTAAGCCCATTTCAACCAGAATCTACTAGGACTCGAAAATTTTGGGTGTAAGTACTTGGGGTCCGATTTTTTTATTTTGGATTTTTGCCTAATATGGTTTAATTCACAACCAAAAACAATAAAATCAATGTAAAAATTCATTTAACGAAATAGTTTTGTTGTAAGCCCATTTCAACCAGAATCTACTAGGACTCGAAAATTTTGGGTGTAAGTACTTGGGGTCCGATTTTTTGTATTTTTGGATTTTTGTCTAATATGGTTTGATTCACAACCGAAAACAATAAAATCAATGTAAAAATTCAATTAACGAAATAGTTTTGTTGTAAGCCCATTTCAACCAGAATCTACTAGGACTTGAAAATTTTGGGTGTAAGTACTTGGGGTCCAATTTTTTTTTTGGATTTTTGTCTAATATGGTTTGTTTCACAACCAAAAACAATAAAATCAATGTAAAAATTCATTTAACGAAATAGTTTTGTTGTAAGCCCATTTCAACCAGAATCTCCTACTACTCGAAAATTTTGGGTGTAAGTACTTGGGGTCTGAATTTTTATTTTTTTTTGGATTTTTGTCTAATATGGTTTGATTCACAACCAAAAACAATAAAATCAATGTAAAAATTAATTTAACGAAATTGTTTTGTTTTAAGCTCATTTCAACCAGAATCTACTAGGACTCGAAAATTTTGGGTGTAAGTACTTGGGGTCCGATTTTTTTTTTTTGGACTTTTGTCTAATATGGTTTGATTCACAACCAAAAACAATAAAATCAATGTAAAAATTCATTTACCGAAATAGTTTTGTTGTAAGCCCATTTCAACCAGAATCTACTAGGACTCGAAAATTTTAGGTGTAATTACTTGGGGTCTGATTTTTTGTATTTTTGGATTTTTGTCTAATATGGTTTGATTCACAACCAAAAACAATAAAATCAATGTAAAAATTCATTTAACGAAATAGTTTTGTTGTAAGCCCATTTCAACCAGAATCTACTAGGAGTCGAAAATTTTGGGTGTAAGTACTTGGGGTCCGATTTGTTTTTTTTTTTTGGATTTTTGTCTAATATGGTTTGATTCACAACCAAAAACAATAAAATCAATGTAAAAATTCATTTAACGAAATAGTTTTGTTGCAAGCCAATTTCAACCAGAATCTACTAGGACTCGAAAATTTTGGGTGTAAGTACTTGAGGTCCGATTTTTTATTTATTTTTATCTACTATGCTTTGATTCACAACCAAAAACAATAAAATCAATGTAAAAATTCATTTACCGAAATAGTTTTGTTGTAAGCCCATTTCAACCAGAATCTCCTACTACTCGAAAATTTTGGGTGTAAGTACTTGAGGTCCGATTTTTTTTTTTTTTGGATTTTTGTCTAATATGCTTTGTTTCACAACCAAAAACAATAAAATCAATGTAAAAATTCATTTACCGAAATAGTTTTGTTGTAAGCCCATTTCAACCAGAATCTCCTACTACTCGAAAATTTTGGGTGTAAGTACTTGGGGTCCGAATTTTTATTTTTTTTTGGATTTTTGTCTAATATGGTTTGATTCACAACCAAAAACAATCAAATCAATGTAAAAATTCATTTAACGAAATAGTTTTGTTGTAAGCCCATTTCAACCAGAATCTCCTACTACTCGAAAATTTTGGGTGTAAGTACTTGGGGTCCGAATTTTTATTTTTTTTGGATTTTTGTCTAATATGGTTTGATTCACAACCATAAACAATAAAATCAATGTAAAATTTCATTTAACGAAATAGTTTTGTTGTAAGCCCATTTCAACCAGAATCTACTAGGACTCGAAAATTTTGGGTGTAAGTACTTGGGGTCCGATTTTTTTTTTTTTGGATTTTTGTCTAATATGGTTTGATTCACAACCAAAAACAATAAAATCAATGTAAAAATTCATTTAACGAAATAGTTTTGTTGTAAGCCCATTTCAACCAGAATCTACTAGGACTCGAAAATTTTGGGTGTAAGTACTTGGGGTCCGATTTTTTTTTTTGGATTTTTGTCTAATATGCTTTGATTCATAACCAAAAACAATAAAATCAATGTAAAAACTCATTTACCGAAATAGTTTTGTTGTAAGCCCATTTCAACCAGAATCTCCTACTACTCGAAAATTTTGGGTGTAAGTACTTGGGGTCCGAATTTTTTTTTTTTGGATTTTTGTCTAATATGGTTTGATTCACAACCAAAAACAATAAAATCAATGTAAAAATTCATTTAACGAAATAGTTTTGTTGTAAGCCCATTTCAACCAGAATCTACTAGGACTTGAAAATTTTGGGTGTAAGTAATTGGGGTCCGATTTTTTTTTTTTTGGATTTTTGTCTAATATGGTTTGATTCACAACCAAAAACAATAAAATCAATGTAAAAATTCATTTAACGAAATAGTTTTGTTGTAAGCCCATTTCAACCAGAATCTACTAGGACTCGAAAATTTTGAGTGTAAGTACTTGGGGTCCGATTTTTTTTTTTGGATTTTTGTCTAATATGGTTTGATTTACAACTAAAAACAATAAAATCAATGTAAAAATTCATTTAACGAAATAGTTTTGTTGTAAGCCCATTTCAACCAGAATCTACTAGGACTCGAAAATTTTGGGTGTAAGTACTTGGGGTCCGATTTTTTTTTTTTGGATTTTTGTCTAATATGGTTTGATTCACAACCAAAAACAATAAAATCAATGTAAAAATTCATTTAACGAAATAGTTTTGTTGTAAGCCCATTTCAACCAGAATTTACTAGGACTCGAAAATTTTGGGTGTAAGTACTTGGGGTCCGATTTTTTTTTTGATTTTTGTCTAATATGGTTTGATTTACAACCAAAAACAATAAAATCAATGTAAAAATTCATTTAACGAAATAGTTTTGTTGTAAGCCCATTTCAACCAGAATCTACTATTACTCGAAAATTTTGGGTGTAAGTACTTGGGGTCCGATTTTAATTTTTTGGATTTTTGTCTAATATGGTTTGATTCACAACCAAAAACAATAAAATCAATGTAAAAATTCATTTAACGAAAAAGTTTTGTTGTAAGCCCATTTCAACCAGAGTCTACTAGGACTCGAAAATTTTGGGTGTAAGTACTTGGGGTCCGATTTATTTTTTTTATGGATTTTTGTCTAATATGGTTTGATTCACAACCAAAAACAATAAAATCAATATAAAAATTAATTTAGCGAAATTGTTTTGTTGTAAGCCCATTTCAACCAGAATCTACTAGGACTCGAAAATTTTGGGTGTAAGTACTTGGGGTCCGATTTTTTTTTTGATTTTTGTCTCATATGCTTTGATTCACAACCAAAAACAATAAAATTAATGTTAAAATTCATTTAACGAAATAGTTTTGTTGTAAGCCCATTATAACCAGAATCTAGTAGGACTCGAAAATTTTGGGTGTAAGTACTTGGGGTCCGATTTTTTTTTTTGGATTTTTGTCTAATATGGTTTGATTCACAACCAAAAACAATTAAATCAATGTAAAAATTCATTTAACGAAATAGTTTTGTTGTAAGCCCATTTCAACCAGAATCTACTAGGACTCGAAAATTTTGGGTGTAAGTACTTGGGGTCCGATTTTTTGTATTTTGTGGATTTTTGTCTAATATGGTTTGATTCACAACCAAAAACAATAAAATCAATGTAAAAATTCATTTGACGAAATAGTTTTGTTGTAAGCCCATTATAACCAGAATCTAGTAGGAATCGAAAATTTTGGGTGTAAGTACTTGGGGTCCGATTTTTTTTTTGGATTTTTGTCTAATATGGTTTGATTCACAACCAAAAACAATAAAATCAATGTAAAAATTCATTTAACGAAATAGTTTTGTTGTAAGCCCATTTCAACCAGAATCTCCTACTACTCGAAAATTTTGGGTGTAAGCACTTGGGGTCCGATTAATTTTTTTTTTGGGATTTTTGTCTAATATGGTTTGATTCACAACCAAAAACAATAAAATCAATGTAAAAATTCATTTAACGAAATAGTTTTGTTGTAAGCCCATTTCAACCAGAATCTACTAGGACTCGAAAATTTTGGGTGTAAGTACTTGGGGTCCGATTTTTTTTTTTTTGATTTTTGTCTAATATGGTTTGATTCACAACCAAAAACAATAAAATAAATGTTAAAATTCATTTAACGAAATAGTTTTATTGTAAGCCCATTATAACCAGAATCTACTAGGACTCGAAAATTTTGGGTGTAAGTACTTGGGGTCTGATTTTTTTATGATTTTTGTCTAATATGGTTTGATTTACAAAAAAAAAACAATAAAATCAATGTAAAAATTCATTTAACGAAATAGTTTTGTTGTAAGCCCATTTCAACCAGAATCTACTAGGACTCGAAAATTTTGGGTGTAAGTACTTGGGGTCCGATTTTTTTTTGGATTTTTGTCTAATATGGTTTGATTCACAACCAAAAACAATAAAATCAATGTAAAAATTCATTTAACGAAATAGTTTTGTTGTAAGCCCATTTCAACCGGAACCAACTAGGACTCGAAAATTTTGGGTGTAAGTACTTGGGGTTCGATTTTTTTTTTGTTGGATTTTTGTCTAATATGGTTTGATTCACAACCAAAAACAATAAAATCAATGTAAAAATTCATTTAACGAAATAGTTTTGTTGTAAGCCCATTTCAACCAGAATCTACTAGGACTCGAAAATTTTGGGTGTAAGTACTTGGGGTCCGATTTTTTTTTTTGGATTTTTGTCTAATATGGTTTGATTCACAACCAAAAACAATAAAATCAATGTAAAAATTCATTTAACGAAATAGTTTTGTTGTAAGCCCATTTCAACCAAAATCTACTAGGACTCGAAAATTTTGGGTGTAAGTACTTGGGGTCCGATTTTTTTTTTTGGATTTTTGTCTAATATGGTTTGATTCACAACCAAAAACCATAAAATCAATGTAAAAATTCATTTAACGAAATAGTTTTGTTGTAAGCCCATTTCAACCAGAATCTACTAGGACTTGAAAATTTTGGGTGTAAGTACTTGGGGTGCGATTTTTTTTTTGGATTTTTGTCTAATATGGTTTGATTCACAACCAAAAACAATAAAATCAATGTAAAAATTAATTTAACGAAATAGTTTTGATGTAAGCCAATTTCAACCAGAATCTACTAGGACTCGAAAATTTTGGGTGTAAGTACTTGGGGTCCGATTTTTTTTTTTGGATTTTTGTCTAATATGGTTTGATTTACAACCAAAAACAATAAAATCAATGTTAAAATTCATTTAACGAAATAGTTTTGTTGTAAGCCCATTTCAACCAGAATCTACTAGGACTCGAAAATTTTGGGTGTAAGTACTTGGGGTCCGATTTTTTTTTTTGGATTTTTGTCTAATATGGTTTGATTTACAACCAAAAACCATTAAATCAATGTAAAAATTCACTTAACGAAATAGTTTTGTTGTAAGCCCATTTCAACCAGAATCTACTAGGACTTGAAAATTTTGGGTGTAAGTACTTGGGGTGCGATTTTTTTTTTGGATTTTTGTCTAATATGGTTTGATTCACAACCAAAAACAATAAAATCAATGTAAAAATTCATTTAACGAAATAGTTTTGATGTAAGCCAATTTCAACCAGAATCTACTAGGACTCGAAAATTTTGGGTGTAAGTACTTGGGGTCCGATTTTTTTTTTTGGATTTTTGTCTAATATGGTTTGATTTACAAATAAAAACAATAAAATCAATGTTAAAATTCATTTAACGAAATAGTTTTGTTGTAAGCCCATTTCAACCAGAATCTACTAGGACTCGAAAATTTTGGGTGTAAGTACTTGGGGTCCGATTTTTTTTTTTGGATTTTTGTCTGATATGGTTTGATTCACAACCAAAATCAATAAAATCAATGTAAAAATTCATTTAACGAAATAGTTTTGTTGTAAGCCCATTTCAACCAGAATCTACTAGGATTCGAAAATTTTGGGTGTAAGTACTTGGGGTACGATTTATTTTTTTTTTGGATTTTTGTCTAATCTGCTTTGATTCACAACCAAAAACAATAAAACCAATGTAAAAATTCATTTAGCGAAATAGTTTTGTTGTAAAACCCATTTCAACCAAAATCTAGTAGGACTCGAAAATTTTGGGTGTAAGTACTTGGGGTCCGATTTATTTTTTTTTTGGATTTTTGTCTAATATGGTTTGATTCACAACCAAAAACAATAAAATCAATGTAAAAATTCATTTAACGAAATAATTTTGTTGTAAGCCCATTTCAACCAGAATCTACTAGGACTCGAAAATTTTGGGTGTAAGTACTTGGGGTCCGATGTTTTTTTTGGATTTTTGTCTAATATGGTTTATTTACAATCAAAAACAATAAAATCAATGTAAAAATTCATTTAACGAAATAGTTTTGTTGTAAGCCCATTTCAACCAGAATCTAGTAGGACTCGAAAATTTTGGGTGTAAGTACTTGGGGTCCGATTTGTTGTATTTTTGGATTTTTGTCTAATATGGTTTGATTCACAACCAAAAACAATAAAATCAATGTAAAAATTCATTTAACGAAATAGTTTTGTTGTAAGCCCATTTCAACCAGAATCTACTAGGACTCGAAAATTTTGGGTGTAAGTACTTGGGGTCCGATTTTTTTTTTGGATTTTTGTCTAATATGGTTTGATTCACAACCAAAAACAATAAAATCAATGTAAAAATTCATTTAACGAAATTGTTTTGTTGTAAGCCCATTTCAACCAGAATCTACTAGGACTCGAAAATTTTGGGTGTAAGTACTTGGGGTCCGATTTTTTTTTTTGGATTTTTGTCTAATATGGTTTGATTTACAACCAAAAACAATAAAATCAATGTTAAAATTCATTTAACGAAATAGTTTTGTTGTAAGCCCATTTCAACCTGAATCTACTAGGACTCGAAAATTTTGGGTGTAAGTACTTGGGGTCCGATTTTTTTTTTGGATTTTTGTCTAATATGGTTTGATTCACAACCAAAAACCATAAAATCAATGTAAAAATTCATTTAACGAAATAGTTTTGTTGTAAGCCCATTTCAACCAGAATCTACTAGGACTTGAAAATTTTGGGTGTAAGTACTTGGGGTGCGATTTTTTTTTTTGGATTTTTGTCTAATATGGTTTGATTCACAACCAAAAACAATAAAATCAATGTAAAAATTAATTTAACGAAATAGTTTTGATGTAAGCCAATTTCAACCAGAATCTACTAGGACTCGAAAATTTTGGGTGTAAGTACTTGGAGTCCGATTTTTTTTTTTGGATTTTTGTCTAATATGGTTTGATTTACAACCAAAAACAATAAAATCAATGTTAAAATTCATTTAACGAAATAGTTTTGTTGTAAGCCCATTTCAACCAGAATCTACTAGGACTCGAAAATTTTGGGTGTAAGTACTTGGGGTCCGATTTTTTTTTTTGGATTTTTGTCTAATATGGTTTGATTTACAACCAAAAACCATAAAGTCAATGTAAAAATTCACTTAACGAAATAGTTTTGTTGTAAGCCCATTTCAACCAGAATCTACTAGGACTTGAAAATTTTGGGTGTAAGTACTTGGGTGCGATTTTTTTTTTGGATTTTTGTCTAATATGGTTTGATTCACAACCAAAAACAATAAAATCAATGTAAAAATTAATTTAACGAAATAGTTTTGATGTAAGCCAATTTCAACCAGAATCTACTAGGACTCGAAAATTTTGGGTGTAAGTACTTGGGGTCCGATTTTTTTTTTTGTTTTTTTGTCTAATATGGTTTGATTTACAACCAAAAACAATAAAATCAATGTTAAAATTCATTTAACGAAATAGTTTTGTTGTAAGCATATTTCAACCAGAATCTACTAGGACTCGAAAATTTTGGGTGAAAGCACTTGGGGTCCGATTTTTTTTTTGTGGATTTTTGTCTAATATGGTTTGATTCACAACCAAAAACAATAAAATCAATGTAAAAATTCATTTAACGAAATAGTTTTGTTGTAAGCCCATTTCAACCAGAATCTACTAGGACTTGAAAATTTGGGGTGTAAGTAATTTGGGTCCGATTTTTTTTGTTGTGGATTTTTGTCTAATATGCTTTGATTCACAACCAAAAACAATAAAATCAATGTAAAAATTAATTTAACGAAATAGTTTTGTTGTAAGCCCATTTCAACCAGAATCTACTAGGACTTGAAAATTTTGGGTGTAAGTACTTGGGGTGCGATTTTTTTTTTGGATTTTTGTCTAATATGGTTTGATTCACAACCAAAAACAATAAAATCAATGTAAAAATTCATTTAACGAAATAGTTTTGATGTAAGCCAATTTCAACCAGAATCTACTAGGACTCGAAAATTTTGGGTGTAAGTACTTGGGGTCCGATTTTTTTTTTTTGGATTTTTGTCTAATATGGTTTGATTTACAACCAAAAACAATAAAATCAATGTTAAAATTCATTTAACGAAATAGTTTTGTTGTAAGCCCATTTCAACCAGAATCTACTAGGACTCGAAAATTTTGGGTGTAAGTACTTGGGGTCCGATTTTTTTTTTTGGATTTTTGTCTGATATGGTTTGATTCACAACCAAAAACAATAAAATCAATGAAAAAATTCATTTAACGAAATAGTTTTGTTGTAAGCCCATTTCAACCAGAATCTACTAGGACTCGAAAATTTTGGGTGTAAGTACTTGGGGTACGATTTATTTTTTTTTTGGATTTTTGTCTAATCTGCTTTGATTCACAACCAAAAACAATAAAACCAATGTAAAAATTCATTTAGCGAAATAGTTTTGTTGTAAACCCATTTCAACCAAAATCTAGTAGGACTCGAAAATTTTGGGTGTAAGTACTTGGGGTCCGATTTATTTTTTTTTTGGATTTTTGTCTAATATGGTTTGATTCACAACCAAAAACAATAAAATCAATGTAAAAATTCATTTAACGAAATAGTTTTGTTGTAAGCCCATTTCAACCAGAATCTACTAGGACTCGAAAATTTTGGGTGTAAGTACTTGGGGTCCGATGTTTTTTTTGGATTTTTGTCTAATATGGTTTATTTACAATCAAAAACAATAAAATCAATGTAAAAATTCATTTAACGAAATAGTTTTGTTGTAAGCCCATTTCAACCAGAATCTACTAGGACTCGAAAATTTTGGGTGTAAGTACTTGGGGTCCGATTTTTTGTATTTTTGGATTTTTGTCTAATATGGTTTGATTCACAACCAAAAACAATAAAATCAATGTAAAAATTAATTTAACGAAATAGTTTTGTTGTAAGCCCATTTCAACCAGAATCTACTAGGACTCGAAAATTTTGGGTGTAAGTACTTGGGGTCCGATTTTTTGTATTTTTGGATTTTTGTCTAATATGGTTTGATTCACAACCAAAAACAATAAAATCAATGTAAAAATTCATTTAACGAAATAGTTTTGTTGTAAGCCTATTTCAACCAGAATCTACTAGGACTCGAAAATTTTGGGTGTAAGTACTTGGGGTCCGATTTTTTTTTTGGATTTTTGTCTAATATGGTTTGATTTACAACCAAAAACAATAAAATCAATGTTAAAATTCATTTAACGAAATAGTTTTGTTGTAAGCCCATTTCAACCTGAATCTACTAGGACTCGAAAATTTTGGGTGTAAGTACTTGGGGTCCGATTTTTTTTTTTGGATTTTTGTCTAATATGGTTTGATTCACAACCAAAAACCATAAAATCAATGTAAAAATTCATTTAACGAAATAGTTTTGTTGTAAGCCCATTTCAACCAGAATCTACTAGGACTTGAAAATTTTGGGTGTAAGTACTTGGGGTGCGATTTTTTTTTTTTGGATTTTTGTCTAATATGGTTTGATTCACAACCAAAAACAATAAAATCAATGTAAAAATTAATTTAACGAAATAGTTTTGATGTAAGCCAATTTCAACCAGAATCTACTAGGACTCGAAAATTTTGGGTGTAAGTACTTGGAGTCCGATTTTTTTTTTTGGATTTTTGTCTAATATGGTTTGATTTACAACCAAAAACAATAAAATCAATGTTAAAATTCATTTAACGAAATAGTTTTGTTGTAAGCCCATTTCAACCAGAATCTACTAGGACTCGAAAATTTTGGGTGTAAGTACTTGGGGTCCGATTTTTTTTTTTTGGATTTTTGTCTAATATGGTTTGATTTACAACCAAAAACCATAAAATCAATGTAAAAATTCACTTAACGAAATAGTTTTGTTGTAAGCCCATTTCAACCAGAATCTACTAGGACTTGAAAATTTTGGGTGTAAGTACTTGGGGTGCGATTTTTTTTTTTGGATTTTTGTCTAATATGGTTTGATTCACAACCAAAAACAATAAAATCAATGTAAAAATTAATTTAACGAAATAGTTTTGATGTAAGCCAATTTCAACCAGAATCTACTAGGACTCGAAAATTTTGGGTGTAAGTACTTGGGGTCCGATTTTTTTTTTTGGATTTTTGTCTAATATGGTTTGATTTACAACCAAAAACAATAAAATCAATGTTAAAATTCATTTAACGAAATAGTTTTGTTGTAAGCCCATTTCAACCAGAATCTACTAGGACTCGAAAATTTTGGGTGAAAGCACTTGGGGTCCGATTTTTTTTTTGTGGATTTTTGTCTAATATGGTTTGATTCACAACCAAAAACAATAAAATCAATGTAAAAATTCATTTAACGAAATAGTTTTGTTGTAAGCCCATTTCAACCAGAATCTACTAGGACTTGAAAATTTGGGGTGTAAGTAATTTGGGTCCGATTTTTTTTGTTGTGGATTTTTGTCTAATATGCTTTGATTCACAACCAAAAACAATAAAATCAATGTAAAAATTAATTTAACGAAATAGTTTTGTTGTAAGCCCATTTCAACCAGAATCTACTAGGACTCGAAAATTTTGGGTGTAAGTACTTGGGGTCCGATTTTTTTTTTTGGATTTTTGTCTAATATGGTTTGATTCACAACCAAAAACAATAAAATCAATGTAAAAATTCATTTAACGAAATAGTTTTGTTGTAAGCCCATTTCAACCAGAATCTACTAGGAGTCGAAAATTTTGGGTGTAAGTACTTGGGGTCCGATTTTTTTATTTTGGATTTTTGCCTAATATGGTTTAATTCACAACCAAAAACAATAAAATCAATGTAAAAATTCATTTAACGAAATAGTTTTGTTGTAAGCCCATTTCAACCAGAATCTACTAGGACTCGAAAATTTTGGGTGTAAGTACTTGGGGTCCGATTTTTTGTATTTTTGGATTTTTGTCTAATATGGTTTGATTCACAACCGAAAACAATAAAATCAATGTAAAAATTCATTTAACGAAATAGTTTTGTTGTAAGCCCATTTCAACCAGAATCTACTAGGACTTGAAAATTTTGGGTGTAAGTACTAGGGGTCCAATTTTTTTTTGGATTTTTGTCTAATATGGTTTGTTTCACAACCAAAAACAATAAAATCAATGTAAAAATTCATTTAACGAAATAGTTTTGTTGTAAGCCAATTTCAACCAGAATCTCCTACTACTCGAAAATTTTGGGTGTAAGTACTTGGGGTCCGAATTTTTATTTTTTTTTTTGGATTTTTGTCTAATATGGTTTGATTCACAACCAAAAACAATAAAATCAATGTAAAAATTCATTTAACGAAATTGTTTTGTTGTAAGCTCATTTCAACCAGAATCTACTAGGACTCGAAAATTTTGGGTGTAAGTACTTGGGGTCCGATTTTTTTTTTTGGACGTTTGTCTAATATGGTTTGATTCACAACCAAAAACAATAAAATCAATGTAAAAATTCATTTACCGAAATAGTTTTGTTGTAAGCCCATTTCAACCAGAATCTACTAGGACTCGAAAATTTTGGGTGTAAGTACTTGGGGTCTGATTTTTTGTATTTTTGGATTTTTGTCTAATATGGTTTGATTCACAACCAAAAACAATAAAATCAATGTAAAAATTCATTTAACGAAATAGTTTTGTTGTAAGCCCATTTCAACCAGAATCTACTAGGAGTCGAAAATTTTGGGTGTAAGTACTTGGGGTCCGATTTGTTTTTTTTTTTTGGATTTTTGTCTAATATGGTTTGATTCACAACCAAAAACAATAAAATCAATGTAAAAATTCATTTAACGAAATAGTTTTGTTGCAAGCCAATTTCAACCAGAATCTACTAGGACTCGAAAATTTTGGGTGTAAGTACTTGGGGTCCGATTTTTTATTTATTTTTGTCTACTATGCTTTGATTCACAACCAAAAACAATAAAATCAATGTAAAAATTCATTTAACGAAATAGTTTTGTTGTAAGCCCATTTCAACCAGAATCTACTAGGACTTGAAAATTTTGAGTGTAAGTACTTGAGGTCCGATTTTTTTTTTTTTTTTTGGATTTTTGTCTAATATGCTTTGTTTCACAACCAAAAACAATAAAATCAATGTAAAAATTCATTTACCGAAATAGTTTTGTTGTAAGCCCATTTCAACCAGAATCTCCTACTACTCGAAAATTTTGGGTGTAAGTACTTGGGGTCCGAATTTTTATTTTTTTTGGATTTTTGTCTAATATGGTTTGATTCACAACCAAAAACAATAAAATCAATGTAAAATTTCATTTAACGAAATAGTTTTGTTGTAAGCCCATTTCAACCAGAATCTCCTACTACTCGAAAATTTTGGGTGTAAGTACTTGGGGTCCGAATTTTTATTTTTTTTGGATTTTTGTCTAATATGGTTTGATTCACAACCATAAACAATAAAATCAATGTAAAATTTCATTTAACGAAATAGTTTTGTTGTAAGCCCATTTCAACCAAAATCTACTAGGACTCGAAAATTTTGGGTGTAAGTACTTGGGGTCCGATTTTTTTTTTTTTGGATTTTTGTCTAATATGGTTTGATTCACAACCAAAAACAATAAAATCAATGTAAAAATTCATTTAACGAAATAGTTTTGTTGTAAGCCCATTTCAACCAGAATCTACTAGGACTTGAAAATTTTGGGTGTAAGTAATTGGGGTCCGAATTTTTTTTTTTGGATTTTTGTCTAATATGGTTTGATTCACAACCAAAAACAATAAAATCAATGTAAAAATTCATTTAACGAAATAGTTTTGTTGTAAGCCCATTTCAACCAGAATCTACCAGGACTCGAAAATTTTGAGTGTAAGTACTTGGGGTCTGATTTTTTTTTTGGATTTTTGTCTAATATGGTTTGATTTACAACCAAAAACAATAAAATCAATGTAAAAATTCATTTAACGAAATAGTTTTGTTGTAAGCCCATTTCAACCAGAATCTACTAGGACTCGAAAATTTTGGGTGTAGTACTTGGGGTCCGATTTTTTTTTTTTTTTTGGATTTTTGTCTAATATGGTTTGTTTCACAACAAAAAACAATAAAATCAATGTAAAAATTCATTTAACGAAATAGTTTTGTTGTAAGCCCATTTCAACCAGAATCTACTAGGACTTGAAAATTTTGGGTGTAAGTACTTGGGGTCCGATTTTTTTTTTTAAATTTTTGTCTAATATGCTTTGATGCACAACCAAAAACAATAAAATCAATGTAAAAATTCATTTACCGAAATAGTTTTGTTGTAAGCCCATTTCAAACAGAATCTCCTACTACTCGAAAATTTTGGGTGTAAGTACTTGGGGTCCGAATTTTCATTTTTTTTTGGATTTGTTCTAATATGGTTTGATTCACAACCAAAAACAATAAAATCAATGTAAAAATTCATTTAACGAAATAGTTTTGTTGTAATCCCATTTCAACCAGAATCTACTAGGACTCGAAAATTTTGGGTGAAAGCACTTGGGGTCCGATTTTTTTTTTGTGGATTTTTGTCTAATATGGTTTGATTCACAACCAAAAACAATAAAATCAATGTAAAAATTCATTTAACGAAATAGTTTTGTTGTAAGCCCATTTCAACCAGAATCTACTAGGACTTGAAAATTTTGGGTGTAAGTAATTGGGGTCCGATTTTTTTTTTTTTGGATTTTTGTCTAATATGGTTTGATTCACAACCAAAAACAATAAAATCAATGTAAAAATTCATTTAACGAAATAGTTTTGTTGTAAGCCCATTTCAACCAGAATCTACCAGGACTCGAAAATTTTGAGTGTAAGTACTTGGGGTCTGATTTTTTTTTTGGATTTTTGTCTAATATGGTTTGATTTACAACCAAAAACAATAAAATCAATGTAAAAATTCATTTAACGAAATAGTTTTGTTGTAAGCCCATTTCAACCAGAATCTACTAGGACTCGAAAATTTTGGGTGTAGTACTTGGGGTCCGATTTTTTTTTTTTTTTTTGGATTTTTGTCTAATATGGTTTGATTCACAACAAAAAACAATAAAATCAATGTAAAAATTCATTTAACGAAATAGTTTTGTTGTAAGCCCATTTCAACCAGAATCTACTAGGACTCGAAAATTTTGGGTGTAAGTACTTGGGGTCCGATTTTTTGTATTTTTGGATTTTTGTCTAATATGGTTTGATTCACAACCGAAAACAATAAAATCAATGTAAAAATTCATTTAACGAAATAGTTTTGTTGTAAGCCCATTTCAACCAGAATCTACTAGGACTCGAAAATTTTGGGTGTAAGTACTTGGGGTCCAATTTTTTTTTTGGATTTTTGTCTAATATGGTTTGTTTCACAACCAAAAACAATAAAATCAATGTAAAAATTCATTTAACGAAATAGTTTTGTTGTAAGCCCATTTCAACCAGATTCTCCTACTACTCGAAAATTTTGGGTGTAAGTACTTGGGGTCCGAATTTTTATTTTTTTTGGATTTTTGTCTAATATGGTTTGATTCACAACCAAAAACAATAAAATCAATGTAAAAATTCATTTAACGAAATTGTTTTGTTGTAAGCCCATTTCAACCAGAATCTACTAGGACTCGAAAATTTTGGGTGTAAGTACTTGGGGTCCGATTTTTTTTTTTGGACTTTTGTCTAATATGGTTTGATTCACAACCAAAAACAATAAAATCAATGTAACAATTCATTTAACGAAATAGTTTTGTTGTAAGCCCATTTCAACCAGAATCTACTAGGACTCGAAAATTTTGGGTGTAATTACTTGGGGTCCGATTTTTTGTATTTTTGGATTTTTGTCTAATATGGTTTGATTCACAACCAAAAACAATAAAATCAATGTAAAAATTCATTTAACGAAATAGTTTTGTTGTAAGCCCATTTCAACCAGAATCTACTAGGAGTCGAAAATTTTGGGTGTAAGTACTTGGGGTCCGATTTGTTTTTTTTTTTGGATTTTTGTCTAATATGGTTTGATTCACAACCAAAAACAATAAAATCAATGTAAAAATTCATTTAACGAAATAGTTTTGTTGCAAGCCAATTTCAACCAGAATCTACTAGGACTCGAAAATTTTGGGTGTAAGTACTTGGGGTCCGATTTTTTATTTATTTTTGTCTACTATGCTTTGATTCACAACCAAAAACAATAAAATCAATGTAAAAATTCATTTAACGAAATAGTTTTGTTGTAAGCCCATTTCAACCAGAATCTACTATAACTTGAAAATTTTGGGTGTAAGTACTTGAGGTCCGATTTTTTTTTTTTTTTTGGATTTTTGTCTAATATGCTTTGTTTCACAACCAAAAACAATAAAATCAATGTAAAAATTCATTTACCGAAATAGTTTTGTTGTAAGCCTATTTCAACCAGAATCTCCTACTACTCGAAAATTTTGGGTGTAAGTACTTGGGGTCCGAATTTTTATTTTTTTTGGATTTTTGTCTAATATGGTTTGATTCACAACCAAAAACAATAAAATCAATGTAAAAATTCATTTAACGAAATAGTTTTGTTGTAAGCCCATTTCAACCAGAATCTACTAGGACTCGAAAATTTTGGGTGTAAGTACTTGGGGTCCGATTTTTTTTTTTTTTGATTTTTGTCTAATATGGTTTGATTCACAACCAAAAACAATAAAATCAATGTAAAAATTCATTTAACGAAATAGTTTTGTTGTAAGCCCATTTCAACCAGAATCTACTAGGACTCGAAAATTTTGAGTGTATGTACTTGGGGTCCGATTTTTTGTATTTTTGGATTTTTGTCTAATATGGTTTGATTCACAACCAAAAACAATAAAATCAATGTAAAAATTAATTTAACGAAATAGTTTTAGTGTAAGCCCATTTCAACCAGAATCTACTAGGACTCGAAAATTTTGGGTGTAAGTACTTGGGGTCCGATTTTTTTTTTTTGGATTTTTGTCTAATATGGTTTGATTCACAACCAAAAACAATAAAATCAATGTAAAAATTCATTTAACGAAATAGTTTTGTTGTAAGCCCATTTCAACCAGAATCTACTAGGACTCGAAAATTTTGGGTGTAAGTACTTGGGGTCCGATTTTTTTTTTTCGATTTTTGTCTAATATGGTTTGATTCACAACCAAAAACAATAAAATCAATGTAAAAATTCATTTAACGAAATAGTTTTGTTGTAAGCCCATTTCAACCAGAATCTACTAGGACTCGAAAATTTTGAGTGTAAGTACTTGGGGTCCGATTTTTTGTATTTTTGGATTTTTGTCTAATATGCTCTGATTCACAACCAAAAACAATAAAATCAATGTAAAAATTCATTTACTGAAATAGTTTTGTTGTAAGCCCATTTCAAGCAGAATCTCCTATGACTTGAAAATTTTGGGTGTAAGTACTTGGGGTCCGATTTTTTTTTTTTTGGATTTTTGTCTAATATGGTTTGATTCACAACCAAAAACAATAAAATCAATGTAAAAATTCATTTACCGAAATAGTTTTGTTGTAAGCCCATTTCAACCAGAATCTCCTACTACTCGAAAGTTTTGGGTGTAAGTACTTGGGGTCCGATTTTTTTTTTTTGGATTTTTGTCTAATATGGTTTGATTCACAACCAAAAACAATAAAATCAATTTAAAAATTCATTTAACGAAATAGTTTTGTTGTAATCCCATTTCAACCAGAATCTACTAGGACTCGAAAATTTTGGGTGTAAGTACTTGGGGTCCGATTTTTTTTTGGATTTTTCTCTAATATGCTTTGATTCACAACCAAAAACAATAAAATCAATGTAAAAATTTATTTAACGAAATAGTTTTGTTGTAAGCTCATTTCAACCAGAATCTCCTACTACTCAAAAATTTTGGGTGTAAGTACTTGGGGTCCGATATTTTTTTTTTGAATTTTTGTCTAATATGCTTTGATTCACAACCAAAAACAATAAAATCAATGTAAAAATTTATTTAACGAAATAGTTTTGTTGTAAGCCCATTTCAACCAGAATCTACTAGGACTTGAAAATTTTGGGTGTAAGTAATTGGGGTCTGATTTTTTTTTGGATTTTTGTCTAATATGCTTTGATTCACAACCAAAAACAATAAAATCAATGTAAAAATTCATTTAACGAAATAGTTTTGTTGTAAGCCCATTTCAACCAGAATCTACTAGGACTCGAAAATATTGAGTGTAAGTACTTGGGGTCCGATTTTTTTTTGGACTTTTGTCTAATATGGTTTGATTCACAACCAAAAACAATAAAATCAATGTAAAAATTCATTTAACAAAACAGTTTTGTTGTAAGCCCATTTCAACCAGAATCTACTAGGACTCGAAAATTTTGGGTGTAAGTACTTGGGGTCCGATTTTTTTTTTTTTTTTTTTGGATTTTTGTCTAATATGCTTTGATTCACAACCAAAAACAATAAAATAAATGTAAAAATTCATTTAACGAAATAGTTTTGTTGTAAGCCCATTTCAACCAGAATCTACTAGGACTTGAAAATTTTGGGTGTAAGTACTTGGGGTCCGATTTTTTTTTTTTGGATTTTTGTCTAATATGCTTTGGTTCACAACCAAAAACAATAAAATCAATGTAAAAATTCATTTACCGAAATAGTTTTGTTGTAAGCCCATTTCAACCAGAATCTCCTACGACTCGAAAATTTTGGGTGTAAGCACTTGGGGTCCGAATTTTTATTTTTTTTTGGATTTTTGTCTAATATGGTTTGATTCACAACCAAAAACAATAAAATCAATGTAAAAATTCATTTAACGAAATAGTTTTGTTGTAATCCCATTTCAACCAGAATCTACTAGGACTCGAAAATTTTGGGTGTAAGTACTTGGGGTCCGATATTTTTTTTTTTTGATTTTTGTCTAATATGGTTTGATTCACAACCAAAAACAATTAAATCAATGTAAAAATTCATTTAACGAAATAGTTTTGTTGTAAGCCCATTTCAACCAGAATCTACTAGGACTTGAAAATTTTGGGTGTAAGTAATTGGGGTCCGATTTTTTTTTTTTTGGATTTTTGTCTAATATGCTTTTATTCACAACCAAAAACAATAAAATCAATGTAAAAATTCATTTAACGAAATAGTTTTGTTGTAAGCCCATTTCAACCAGAATCTACTAGGACTCGAAAATATTGAGTGTAAGTACTTGGGGTCCGATTTTTTTTTTGGATTTTTGTCTAATATGGTTTGATTCACAACCAAAAACAATAAAATCAATGTAAAAACTCATTTAACGAAATAGTTTTGTTGTAAGCCCATTTCAACCAGAATCTACTAGGACTCGAAAATTTTGGGTGTAAGTACTTGGGGTCCGATTTGTTTTTTTTTTTTGGATTTTTGTCATATATGCTTTGATTCACAACCAAAAACAATAAAATCAATGTAAAAATTCATTTAACGAAATAGTTTTGTTGTAAGCCCATTTCAACCAGAATCTACTAGGACTCGAAAATTTTGGGTGTAAGTACTTGGGGTCCGATTTTTTTTTTTGGATTTTTGTCTAATATGGTTTGATTCACAACCAAAAACAATAAAATCAATGTAAAAATTCATTTAACGAAATAGTTTTGTTGTAAGCCAATTTCAACCAGCACATGGATTCTGTTGCCTTTTTACAATTCAACTTGAATTTTACCGGAACGTAATAGTAGTGGTGTGCATATTGGTATATGTGTTTTGTTTTGTGTTTTTGACGTCATTTAAGAACACAAAATAATATGTTGAGTACATAATTTGTGAATTTAAAAAATTTCACAACATTATGTAAGTTAATAAAGTGTTGTGTCCCTATTCCTATATAGTTTAATTTAATTCCGAGTTAATAAATCAAAACGTAATTACATTATCATCAAAAAATTATTATCATAGTCAAATGTAAACATAAAAAAAAATTTAAGCGTTTGTCCGTCTTTCGTCTATCATTTCCATTCCATATTTCTACTAACTAAACAACAAAAAAAATAACATCGATGCGATCGACTGCAAGAAGACAAGAGAGAATAAAAATATTTTTCAAATTTATTTATATGTATTTCCTCAGTTAGCACGGTAATGGCCGTACGTATAATACTTGTTCCGACTATCACACACATGCTGTGTGAGCAGCAATTAAAGTGTTAATTCACTTTATAATTTATTAATCTTTTTTTTCAATATTATTTCCATAAATAACACATAAAATATAGGCAAATGTACCTACAATTAAACTGGGAATATTAGTTTTATTAAAAACAATAATAAAATTCATTTTATTTAAGTTTTATCTAAATATAAATGAAACATTCACAAAAAACATATTGAAATCGAAACTATTTTCTTAACATGTCATTTTTTCCTTTGCTATCGAGCAGAGGAAATGTATTGTTTCCTCTACCGATAGTATCATTTATAAAATCGGGTCAAGATTTTGGCGAAATTTCATGTGGATTTGCACACACACAATGATACAAAATGACAGCACACAATATTAAAAGTGTATATTATACCCTGTATACGTAAACAAAATTCAACTTGAATTGATTTTGAAAAGGCAACAAAATCCATGTGCAGAATCTACTAGGACTCGAAAATTTTGGGTGTAAATTCTTGAGGTCCGATTTTTTTTTAGATTTTTGTCTAATATGCTTTGATTCACAACCAAAAACAATAAAATTAATGTAAAAATTCATTTACCGAAATAGTTTTGTTGTAAGCAAATTTCAACCAGAATCTCCTACTACTCGAAAATTTTGGGTGTAAGTACTTGGGGTCCGAATTTATATTTTTTTTTGGATTTTTGTCTAATATGGTTTGATTCACAACCAAAAACAATAAAATCAATGTAAAAATTCATTTAACGAGATAGTTTTGTTGTAAGCCCATTTCAACCAGAATCTACTAGGACTCGAAAATTTTGGATTAAAAACAATCAAATCAATGTAAAAATTCATTTAACGAAATAGTTTTGTTGTAAGCCCATTTCAACCAGACTCTACTAGGACTCGAAAATATTGAGTGTAAGTACTTGGGGTACGTTTTTTTTCGGTTTTTGTTTAATATGGTTTGATTCACAACCAGGGATGGGCGGGTAGATTACGTAAGGTAATCTACGTAGTTGTCGACACGTAATCTAGCACGTAGATTACATACCGATGTTTTGCTTTTCAGACGTCGACAACGTAGACAACGTCGACAACTTAGAAAATGATATTAAAAACTAAATTTTTAATTGTTTTACGTTTACCGCACTATTAAGATTGATGAATAATTACTTAAATTTAATTCTAACATTTTTACCAGCATTTTATAAATTAAAAATAAATTTAAAATCTCTGAACTAGAGGCATCTATCTATCTATCTAAAACTTTTGAATATTTCAATTGATTATATGCTTTGCGCGCCATCTTTTATCAAATAGATGTATCCCTTTTGTGTTTTACTAACACCATTGTGTGGGTACGGCAAAAGTACCATGTCAAAAAATTATTATGATTTTTTACTCGCACGCTTGTGTGGTTTGGACTTTAATAAAGCCATTTTTTTTGGTTGAAAAAGGGATATGTAAACGAATAATTTATCTTATTCGAAGATTAGTATCTTAAAGCAAAATTAAATAAAAAGTCAGCATAAATCATAAATTAACTAATTATTCACCGCGTAGTTATAGTAGAAAAATTTCATTCGAGCGAAATCACGATAGACTCAAATTTTATTCAAATCCGCAAATATAATATGACTTTTTCGATTGTCAAAGAATTTATTTCGATAATTGATTGATTGATTGATTGATTGGACTGTAGAACCAAGTACTTGACAGGTGGTCCCGGATAACGCCGGGCCTATTCCTACAGAATGTTTACACATAACAATAGGAGGGATAGGAAAGGTAATTTTTTTTTTTTTTTTTTTTTTTTTTTTGGGACGGAACGACCCGGTTTCAGACACCTAGCGATCGTATGGCACAACACAATTCTAATCTACTTCTAACTACTAGAGGGAGGATAAAGGCTTAATAGGTTTGATGGATAACGATGGTATTGGTCTTCAACAATTGCTTCGTTAAATCAGCAAGCTGAGGGAAAATTTTTATTATTTCACGTACATCTAGAAATTTCCTGAAATTTAATTCTAAATTAATGCTTTCCGGCTTCCTAAACAAGTTGATTGATTGAATCAGCCCGGTTACAGACACCTAGATAAAGTCGATAGTTAGTAACACATTAACAATAGGCAATTCTAATCTACACAATCTACAATTGGATGCTTCATTTGCCAAAACGATTAACTCCGTAAAACAAAAAGTTGATAAAAACTGAGAAAATACAAAAATAGTTTTAAAATTCGTTAGAAATTGCAACTTTAGTAACTTTTAGTTTTGTCATTTAATGGTGTTAACACTTATTATTACTGTAATTTATTTTCAATGTATAGAGCCAATCAAGTACGTTGATATTAAAATTTACAAATATTCAAAAAATGGAGTTAATCGGTTTGGCTTGTGAACCATCCAATTAATATTTCAAAGGAATATTATTTCACCTACATCGGTAGATTTCCTGAAATTTAATTCTAAATTAATATTTTCCGGCTTCCTAAATAATATAAACATTTATTAATTTAATCCTAATGCAATTCCACAACTTAAAGTAGAATTTCCTGAAACCATAATTGTTTAAATTATATTAAAAATTACTCTAAAATCCATAAGTATTTAATAAAAAATATGTGAGGCATCCCTAATGCAATGTTACATATTCGATTAATTACCAAGTAATTTATACTGCACAGGACATATTATGCCGAGCATGGCAATGGAGCTTCATCGTTCCTCAACCAATTTCTGTCAAATATGGTACGTAGAATTGGATTGGCACTATAACATGATGCTCAATGGAACTAGGCCATTTCTCAACAAATGATGGTCAAATTCAATGTACAAAGCTGAATTTGACTAAATTTTGGGATTCGGATATAACGAATTAAACCAGGCCACCTCCTAACCTACAACTTTAACCTTCATTTTGCAGTGCTGGGCTAGGATTCTAATAAGAAAGGTCAGCTTAAATTGGGATTTTAACGTGTCTTTTTGATGAAGTTCTACAATTCGACCATTCTGAATGGACCTTGGGAATCATATTAAAAAATATATATATTGTCAAATCAGGTATTCAGAATTGGGTGGGGATTTAAAAATGGTATTTAGCGAAGTTTTGGAATTCGACCGTCCTAGGCAATTTATTAATCAATCATGTTCGAATCTGGTATGTTGAGCTAAATTGCGACTCCAACATAAATCCCGGATGAAGTTCTGGATCTTTCCACAAAACAAATCCGAAAGCAATCGGCCAATTAACTATCCAGTTCGTTTATTGACCATAGCTGAAACAAACTTCGCTTAACCCGCTAAGAGATGAACCAGTCAAATCCAACTTCCAAAAACCAAAATTTGCTAGAATTCCAATCCAGCCCAATTTATACCCAAAAAATTAATTTATGCATCTTCTGCAGTATACTGTCTAGAAACAAATTACTGAGACAATTTCGCACATCTCAGTCATTCAAAAACGATCAAGGTTTACGTGAGGTGATGGCACGAACGGAAAATAAAACCACGCGGAATGCTTCTTACATAATTGGTGCATCAGCAAGTCATTGAATAGGATTTAGAACTCATCAATACTTGTTTCTGACGTTCCCATGCAATTGTGAAATGTTTCGAGTCAGATATATTCTTTCATAGAAAAGAGTGCCAGCAGTAAGCAATCTAAAAAAATAACCAACATTAATAGCCCGAGGCACATCAAAGATTTACTTGTCGTTACAACGAAAATAAAAATTAAAAACCATTTTGCCTTTGCCATGCCGTAACACATATCGCTCATGACATGAAAAAGAGACACAACTCAAAAATTAAAGTTTTGCAGGAGAGCAAAAACAAAAAATGCTAATTACGTTATTAGATTCCAAAATCATAAAACGAAGAATGGCACTTTGTGCTCTATCATTTTCGATGAAGGAAAAATAAAACTGTTTTTATTGAGGGATATGGATACTAATATTGCGCATCCTTCTAGTGAATTAACGGAAAAAGTTCATTTTTTTGAGTTGTGTCACCCGCGCATTATTAATAATTATAGAGTAAAATAATTTAATTAAATAAATTATAAACCAGTTAAATAGACTGTAAAAAATAAATAAATAATAATAACACCTATCAATGTATGTACATATTATTATTACAATACATATGTACATGCATTTAAATTACATTGGGGAAATCACACGAGGACACATTTGAGTTGAGACCGGTTTCTAACCTCAAAAAAAAAACCATTCACGCGCACACACGTCACATCTCATCGATAAATTTCTATGTATGTGTAAAAAAATGTCGGAAAAAATCACTTTAAAAAGTCTTCGCATAGTTCACCCAATATAACATCGTGTACCTCCACACCGCGGCAACCCCTGCCCGTCTCGATCACCCCACCCATAAAACTTATAGTATAGGTAAAGTACAAAGAAACGAAGAAGCTACCGGATTCAAGCAACCGCAATATGGATATGCACATCGAAAATATTTTACACAATAACAAAAATGATAAATGGATTTTACACATATATAATAATATATTAAACTAATTATTAAAAAATTATAAATAAAAAAAGTCAATTATATATACATATACACATTATCCACATCCCCTTTCCTGCCTGCCATCACAATTGTGTGGGTAAGGCAAAAGAATCATGTCAAAAACTTATTTTTGGAATGAATTCTGGACCAACACACACACTTGTGCATTCCACTGAAATCGTCCGAAAAATAACACTAAAACCATAATAGTAAAATAATTAATATGTTATCAAAAACAAACAATTAGTATGTTATATAATTTATATATGTATTATCAAATTATAATGTTTTTTCAAAAATAATTCCGATTTAACTAAGATCCGTTAAAATCCGAAAGACAATACAACCTGTAATTTTTTACACACACATTTGTGTAGGCTCGACTCAAATTAAAACAAAACAAAAAAAAATTTATTTGGCAAGAAAAGGGATATATCAGAATCCACTTCAATATAAGTCCTGCTTACTCTTCTCATTGACAGATACCTATTTAAAAAAAACTAACAAAGAGTGTGTTGGTTACACCAATGCCTTCTAAACCACCGGCCGCTTACACCAAATGATGACGACACGCTAAGTCTACGTTGTTGTTGCTTTCTCTAGTTGCTTTGTTAGTGTAAATATCCTAAAAATATTATTGCGCAGTCTCGGTATAGACTTAAATTGACGTCATGTGCGAAAAATGAGAGTAGTATAAGGCCAGTAGTATAGAAGGCATTGGTTACACCAACAATGCAACGTAAATTTGAGTTTTTTTTTTGTTCATTTTTTTTTTGTTTCTGCATCAACACACTTATACTTAGTTATTTAAAAAAAAAAAATTACTATGGAAAAAAAAATTTCCAATGCATCTTTACTTAGTTATTATTTATTTCATATGTGTGGAGTTATATTGCACGACTTATATCCAAGAAGATTCTCGATATATATATATATATATATATATATATATATATATATATATATATATATATATATATATATATATATATATATATATATATATATATATATATATATATATATATATATATATATATATATATATATACACATATATATACATATATATATATACATATATATATATACATATATATATATATATATATATATATATATATATATATATATATATATATATATATATATATATATATATATATATATATATATATATATATATATATATATATATATATATATATATATATATATATATATATATAGATATATATATATATATATATATATATATATATATATATATATATATATATATATATATATATATATATATATATATACATATATATACACACACACATATATATATATATATATTTTACATACATACGTAATACACACACTCACTTATATGTATATACCATATTATCACATACAAATTTGCTCATTCATTTCAAAACAAAAAATATTCGGAAATACAATTCCCATAGTAACAAAAACACACACGCGCGAATACGCCTCGTAATTTCAATGATCCTTTTTATTTTTGATCATCACGATAAAACACACCGCATTCTTTTTATACATACAACAGTATGTACAAAAAAAATCTATGTACATAAAAACAAGAATATTTTCTCTTTTACATTTTAAATATGTATTCTTCTTGTATATACTAACGCAAAGGACACAACTCCCACTCACACACACGCAAACCGTACCATATCACTACTACGACGATATATTATAAATGCGTTTTTTCTTATTACAACAATTAATAAAACACATTTAAATAAATAAAACTAAAATTTAAAATTTAAATTAAAAATTCAATAAAACATGAAAAAAAAAAATAATAAAAACACTTCCCTTAAAAATCCTTTGGAATCGCACAGCAAACACTACGTACACAAAAATGAGTGTAATACACCCACTTTGCCGCGCACCACACAATCTTTTTTATCTTTTTATCAATATTAATGTCACTAAAAATAAAATTAAACAAATTTTTATTATAATTTATATTATATAACTACATAACTATAACCGCAATGACTTTAAAATAAAAAATTAAATCACTTAAATCACTTTAAAAGAAATTTTAACTTTCACTACACAGAGAAAGACAAAAACGCGTCTTTCTTGTACGACGATCAAATCGAACTCTTTTAATCGTCAAAGAATTTATTTCGATAATGGATAATTATTAATTTATTACACAATTTATGATACAAATGTTAGGCACAGTGTTAGCGACTGTACCCAGTCATACCTACCTCGAAATAAATTCTCATCCTGAAACACATCATCATTCATCAAGCTGAAATACATCATATAAACATTAATTAAATATTTAGTAATTATAAATTATGTACCTTTTATTATTATATAAATTCATCAATTAGTTACCTAGAATAAGAATAAATATTATTAGTATGTACCAACTAGTTCAAAAACATATGTAACCAATAATATACTTAACATAATTTGACCTTGAACTTGACCTGAATTTGGTAATCAAAACAAATTATGTTAGGTACATTAACACAGATATTCACGTAAAATTACACATTATATTTACTAACACGTATAGATACTTACCTATAAATCACCAGGAATATAATCATTTACCTAAAACAATAATATTAATTTAGTATAAATTAAATTTGTATTATGTAATTAGTTTCTTACCAGTTTATTATTTTTGACACTTGTGTATCACACTAATGTAAATTAATTCAAATTGTACTACTACCAATGCAATTCCTATTTATTATAAAGTGCGTTTAATACCTAATATGTAATGTGTAATGCCATCTAGTGGCAATTATCAGCTAAGCGATTGATAGCCCTCTATTGTAAAATAGATAAACCTTTTTGTTAACATTTATAAAATAATAATAAAAATTTTTCTCTTTATCATTAACCACCAAACAGACAAGTTGTCATTAAGTGAAAAAATAAAAATTAAAGGAAAATCAAGCCGGAATTTGAAACTGTGTTTACCAACCAAAATACCAATACCAAAATTATAATTATATTGTTACCTTTTATGAAGTGGATGGTAATTGTATCCAGTTCGTAACATTGGCGCCCGAGCAGGGACAGGAATCTGGAAATATCGGCAGACATTTTGCGTCTGAAAACCGCATGGAAATAAATCGCAAGTATAAAATTTTTACAATTTTAATATTTGGCAATAAAGTACAGCAAACAAAAATTATTTCTGTTTTAATATTAAATTAATTTATAATACCATACCAAATCCATTCACCCACAAAATTTATTTTGCAAAATTGGGTTGATTTAAAACTTTGTAATCCAATTCGGTGGTTTAATATTCTGTCCAAAATAAACGAAACGCAAGTAACCAAATACAATTAATCAATACAGTGAAAGTGACATTATTGTAAAGTGAACATTACCGTGAAAAGTGAATAAAGTTATAATCAAAATTTAATACAACATGTCAGAAATCGCAACGTTAAAGAAACGACGCGCTTATATTAAAGGCAGCATGACGAAACTCCAAAATTATATTGCTGTAATAAACGAGACCACGACCGCTGAAGATATTAAGATGCGGTTAAATAATGTTGAACGATATCGGAACGAATTTCAACAAATAGAGGATAAGATTGTTACACTTGACCCAAATGAGGAACTGGACTACGACTTCGAAGAAACCTATTACAAAGTCGGAGCAGGATTAAACCTCGCGCTACGATCTAAAGGAGAACCAATAATCTCATTAAACGACACAATGATCGAAACTACAATGTCGGGAGCTCACACCGAAGTGAAATTACCAAGGATATCGATACCTTCGTTTTCCGGAGAGTATACCGAATGGCAATCTTTCCATGATCTATTCTGTTCAACAATCCATGATAACCCAAAACTAACACCATCACAGAAATTGCAATACCTCAAAGGGTCATTGAAAAACGAAGCATCAGGTCTTCTCAAGCATTTTAGCATAACGGATGCTAACTACATCGAAGCATTGAAAAAACTGCGAGAACGCTATGATGTTCGAAAACATACGATAAATGCATTTATCAAAAACTTCGTGCTCCAACCATCAGTGACCACATCAAACAGTACACACGTTCGACGTCTGCTGGATACATCAGATGAGATAGTACGAGGACTCAAGGCGCTTGGAGAAGACGCAGAATCACGAGATCATTGGCTAATTTACATAATGGTTAGTAAATTAGACGAGGAGACCAGCAGCTTGTGGGCACAAACGTCTGCAGATTACGACCTACCAACGTTAAAGCACTTTTTTGATTTCCTTAGCAAACGTATTGATGCTCTAGAATCTCTAAGGAATCAAACTAAACGCGTACACCAACAAACATCACAACAAAAGCATACTATTAAAAGCCATGTTGTTTCAGGTGTTAATATTCAACCATGTCCACTATGCACTCCTGAAGAACACCGATTATTCGAGTGTGAGAAATTCAAAACCATGTCACTGGAAAATCGCAGAGAATTTCTAAAAAGGGAAGGACGTTGCTTTAACTGTTTCAACAACAACCACAATGTCTACAGTTGCCTATCAAAATTCAAATGCAGAAAATGCAACCGCAAACACCATTCGCTAATTCACGACGATTCATTAGTAAGCAAAGATTCCGCCAAAGCTGTTTCACCTCCCAAACCAATTGAATCAAAGTTATTAGGCTGCATCACCAAAACGAACTACGGATGTTGTCTATTACCCACTGCACTAGTCAATGTTACAAATGAGATGAACCAAAACCAATGGTGCCGAGCATTACTAGATTCAGGATCACAAGGCTCTTTTATAACCGAAAGCTGTGCTCAAAGACTCCAATTGACTAGGACCAATGCGAAGTTTGCAGTATCAGGCATCGGAGCCACAACCACTGGATACACGAAAGGGGCAGTCCGTTTAAATATAACTCCCTGGAATAAACCAAACCCAAGTATTCAACTCGATGCGTTAGTGTTCCAAAAACTGACTGCAAAACAACCATCCGTACGAACGTGTATCGACCTCAATTACTTCAACAAATATAACCTAGCAGATCCAGACTTTTACAAGGGCAAAGAGATCGACATCATTATTGGATCTGATATATTTTTTGAAATAATCGTTGATGGAAAAACCACATGTAATGGACTAACCCTACAAAACACAATATTCGGATGGGTAGTTGCCGGAGGATATACCGGAAACGAGGCAGGACAAACACTTACCACAAGTCTTCGAAGGTCAGAGGACAATATTGACCAATTATTACGCAAGTTCTGGGAACTTGAATCGACCGAAAACACCGAAAACGGCATGTCACAAGAAGAGAAATTCTGTGAACAACATTTTACCGAAACCAGTGTAATTACCAAAACCGGTCAATTTGAAGTAAGGTTAACGTTCAAACTCGCCCCAACTGCGCTAGGATGTTCCTTTAAATCCGCTCTGCAGCGACTACATTCGATTGAAAGGCGATTCCAACGGGACCAACAGTTTGCCTCCATGTACAAAGAGTTCATGGATGAATACATTCGACTAGGACATATGAAGGCGATAACGGAAGACCAATCGCGAAAATCGGGATACTATCTACCACATCATGGCGTGTTAAAACACACTAGCAGTACGACCAAACTGAGAGTCGTGTTTGATGGCTCATGTAAAACAACCAGTGGACTATCTCTAAATGATTGTCTAGCAGTCGGACCAACAATCCAAGCATCTCTTTACCAAATTATTTGTCGTTTCCGAAAATACAAGATTGCTATAACAGCCGATATTGAGAAGATGTATCGACAAGTTCGCATTACACTACAGGAATCGAGATACCAAAGAATAATATGGCGAGAATCACCCGACATTCCGTTTACCACCTACGAACTCCAAACTGTCACCTACGGAACCGCAAGCGCACCATATTTGGCCATCAGAGCACTGAACGAGGCAGCGAATAAATACTACAACCAATTACCTGAAGCATGCAACCACATTAATAATGAAATCTATGTTGACGATTTAATGACCGGAGCAGATACAATCGAAGAGGCAGCCAAATTGAAAGATGAAATCCATCTAATCCTTTCCAACTCAGGATTTCACTTACGGAAGTGGTTATCAAACAACAAAACTGTGCTGAACCTCATCGAAACCAAATCAAATCTTCTCGAGATCAACGAAACCGAAACAACAAAGGTATTGGGACTACACTGGAATCCTAATACAGACTGCTTCCAATTTAAGGTCGATCTGAGCAACCAACCAATCATCACGAAGAGAGGAATCTTGTCGGAAGCAAGTCGTTTATTCGACCCATTAGGATGGCTCACACCTATAATCGTTTCCGTAAAAATTCTACTTCAAGAGCTATGGATAACACAACTCGGATGGGATGACCAACTACCGGACGAGTTAGCGTCAAAATGGCTAAGTATGCGGAACAAATTGTGTACAATCGAACGCATTAAATTAGTGAGATATCTAGAGACATGTTCAGATAGTCAGATAATTTTGCATGGATTCTCCGACGCATCGAAGTTTGCCTACTCAGCAGTAGTGTACGTCCAAATAATCAAACCAAATGGGGACTCTGTTATCAAGCTTCTGTCAGCAAAATCCAAGGTGGCACCAATCAAACAAATATCGATTGCTAGATTGGAACTGTCCGGTGCGGTTCTTTTATCTCGACTTATCTCAATGGTCAGAAAGGCACTACAAACAGACATTAAAGAGGTGGTGGCCTGGACAGACTCCACCATCGTCTTAGATTGGCTTTCATCGCACCCGTCAAAATGGAACACTTTCGTCGGCAACAGGACTGCGGAAATTCTTACAACTATGAATCGAGCGCAATGGAGGCATGTTCCCAGTCAAGATAACCCAGCTGATTGTGCATCACGAGGAATCGACCCAGATAAATTAGAAGAATCCGTCTTATGGTGGTACGGTCCAAATTGGTTAAACACACCTGAGCATTGGCCTAATAATAACATAAATCATTCATCTACCAACGAAGAAATGCGCAAAATTTCGCTAACCGTGTGCGCTATCCAACCAAATCTACTCGATGAAATCATTAACACATATTCAACCTACAATAAGATACTTCGAGTATTAGCCTACGTACTACGATTCATCGATACAACGCTACACCGATCTCGAAACCTGCCAGTTTACCTACAAACGTTCGAACTGCTCAAAACTCGTCGCGTACTAATCAACCATGTACAATTCAAACACTTTAGTTCTGAAATCAGCATATTGAAATCGGGAAGAGGCGTATCCGCGTCCAGCAAATTAAAACTACTCAACCCATTTGTCGATGAATCAGGAACGTTACGTGTTGGGGGAAGACTATCAAATGCCGCTATCACGTACAACATCAAACATCCGATTATTTTACCAGCTAATGATACACTGGTAAAATTAATTGTACACGAACATCATTTACGGTACCTGCATGCTGGTCCAAGCCTCATGATGTCAACGTTACGCAACAATTACTGGATTATAGATGGTAAAAATCTAGTACGTAAAACGGTGCATACTTGTGTGAAATGCATAAGATACAACTCCAAAGTAATGAACCAAGTCATGGGTGACCTACCTAGTCAGAGAGTGAAACTTGTCAGACCATTCCACAAGGTCGGCGTAGATTACGCAGGTCCATTTCCAGTCCATTTAGTCAGGGGAAGAGGTCAAAAAACATATAAAGGTTATATGTGCATCTTTGTATGTCTCGCTACCAAAGCGGTACATATAGAATTCGTATCTGACCTAACCACCGATGCTTACATTGCCGCACTAAGACGATTTACAGCTCGCAGAGGAATCCCAAACGAAATCTTAAGCGACAACGGGACAAATTTTATTGGGGCACGCAATCACCTAAATGAACTTTACAAATTCTTAAGACAAAACACTAATCTTTTTTCTACCATCTTATCAACAGATCACATAACGTTTAAATTTATCCCACCAAGCTCACCACACTTTGGAGGATTGTGGGAGGCCGCTGTGAAGAGTGCAAAATACCACCTGAGGAGAGTAACCAACGGGCACATACTTACCATTGAAGAAATGACAACGTTGCTGGCCGAGGTGGAATCTATGTTAAATTCAAGGCCGATTTGCGCATTACCAGAAGAGATCGACTGTTTAACTCCGGGGCACTTCATTATTGGTCGACCTATCGTACAGTTACCTGCAGAAGATTTCACAGATGTCAAAATGTCAAAGCTTTCCAGATGGCAAATAATCCAGAAAATGAATCGGGACATCTGGAGGAGGTGGTCATCGGAGTATTTAACCACCCTACAACAACGAAATAAGTGGCACAAGCCACACAACAACATCAAAATTGAAGATATTGTTATAATTAAAGACAACAATACACCCCCATCAAAGTGGCCATTGGGAAAAGTAATCGAACTGCATCCAGGGCCAGACAATAACACGAGAGTTGTCACCATAAAAACATCATCGGGAAACATGAAACGTCCAATTCATAAAGTATGTCTAGTACCCATAAGTTGAATCAACCGATTCAAGGCGGGCGGTATGTTAGCGACTGTACCCAGTCATACCTACCTCGAAATAAATTCTCATCCTGAAACACATCATCATTCATCAAGCTGAAATACATCATATAAACATTAATTAAATATTTAGTAATTATAAATTATGTACCTTTTATTATTATATAAATTCATCAATTAGTTACCTAGAATAAGAATAAATATTATTAGTATGTACCAACTAGTTCAAAAACATATGTAACCAATAATATACTTAACATAATTTGACCTTGAACTTGACCTGAATTTGGTAATCAAAACAAATTATGTTAGGTACATTAACACAGATATTCACGTAAAATTACACATTATATTTACTAACACGTATAGATACTTACCTATAAATCACCAGGAATATAATCATTTACCTAAAACAATAATATTAATTTAGTATAAATTAAATTTGTATTATGTAATTAGTTTCTTACCAGTTTATTATTTTTGACACTTGTGTATCACACTAATGTAAATTAATTCAAATTGTACTACTACCAATGCAATTCCTATTTATTATAAAGTGCGTTTAATACCTAATATGTAATGTGTAATGCCATCTAGTGGCAATTATCAGCTAAGCGATTGATAGCCCTCTATTGTAAAATAGATAAACCTTTTTGTTAACATTTATAAAATAATAATAAAAATTGTTCTCTTCATCATCAACCACCAAACAGACAAGTTGTCATTAAGTGAAAAAATAAAAATTAAAGGAAAATCAAGCCGGAATTTGAAACTGTGTTTACCAACCAAAATACCAATACCAAAATTATAATTATATTGTTACCTTTTATGAAGTGGATGGTAATTGTATCCAGTTCGTAACACACAGTGTGTTTTAATGATTCACAAATACAATCAGTATTAAAGGCAATTATGCTGAGTTTTATTATAAGTTTCGATAGATGGCGTAAAATAATTTTTCAAGTAATTCTCGACGTAGTCGACGTTGTCGACGAGTTGTCGACGTTTTCGACGAGATGTCGACAAAATCATGTAAAAACTAGTAGTTGACGAGTAATCGCCCATCCCTGTTCACAACTAAAAACAATAAAATCAATGTAAAAATTCATTTACCGAAATAGTTTTGTTGTAAGCTCATTTCAACCAGAATCTCCTACTACTCGAAAATTTTGGGTGTAAGTACTTGGGGTCCGAATTTTTATTTTTTTTTGGATTTTTGTCTAATATGGTTTGATTCACAACCAAAAACAATAAAATCAATGTAAAAATTCATTTAACGAAATAGTTTTGTTGTAAGCCCATTTCAACCAGAATCTACTAGGACTCGAAAATTTTGGGTGAAAGCACTTGGGGTCCGATTTTTTTTTTGATTTTTGTCTAATATGGTTTGATTCACAACCAAAAACAATAAAATCAATGTAAAAATTCATTTAACGAAATAGTTTTGTTGTAAGCCCATTTCAACCAGAATCTACTAGGACTCGAAAATTTTGGGTGTAAGTACTTGGGGTCCGATTTTTTTTTTGGATTTTTGCCTAATATGCTTTGATTCACAACCAAAAACAATAAAATCAATGTAATAATTCGTTTAACGAAATAGTTTTGTTGTAAGCCCATTTCAACCAGAATCTACTAGGACTTGAAAATTTTGGTTGTAAGTACTTGGGGTCCGATTTTTTTTTTTGGATTTTTGTCTAATATGGTTTGATTCACAACCAAAAACAATAAAATCAATGTAAAAATTCATTTACCGAAATAGTTTTGTTGTAAGCCAATTTCAACCAGAATCTACTAGGACTCGAAAATTTTGGGTGTAAGTACTTGGGGTCCGAATTTTTATTTTTTTTGCATTTTTGTCTAATATGGTTTGATTCACAACCAAAAACAATAAAATCAATGTAAAAATTCATTTAACGAAATAGTTTTGTTGTAAGCCCATTTCAACCAGAATCTACTAGGACTCGAAAATTTTGGGTGAAAGCACTTGGGGTCCGATTTTTTTTTTTGTGGATTTTTGTCTAATATGGTTTGATTCACAACCAAAAACAATAAAATCAATGTTAAAATTCATTTAACGAAATAGTTTCGTTGTATGCCCATTTCAACCAGAATCTACTAGGACTTGAAAATTTTGGGTGTAAGTAATTGGGGTCCGATTTTTTTTTTGGATTTTTGTCTAATATGGTTTGATTCACAACTAAAAATAATAAAATCAATGTAAAAATTCATTTAACGAAATAGTTTTGTTGTAAGCCAATTTCAACCAGAATCTACTAGGACTCGAAAATTTTGGGTGTAAGTACTTGGGGTCCGATTTTTTTTTTGGATTTTTGTCTAATATGCTTTGATTCACAACTGAAAACAATAAAATCAATGTAAAAATTCATTTAACGAAATAGTTTTGTTGTAAGCCCATTTCAACCAGAATCTACTAGGACTTGAAAATTTTGGGTGTAAGTAATTGGGGTCCGATTTTTTTTTTAAATTTTTGGGCTAATATGGTTTGATTCACAACCCAAAACAATAAAATCAATGTAAAAATTCATTTAACGAAATAGTTTTGTTGTAAGCCCATTTCAACCAGAATCTACTAGGACTCGAAAATTTTTTGGTGTAAGTACTTGGGGTCCGATTTTTTTGTTTGGATTTTTGTCTAATATGGTTTGATTCACAACTAAAAATAATAAAATCAATGTAAAAATTCATTTAACGAAATTGTTTTGTTGTAAGCCAATTTCAACCAGAATCTACTTTGACTCGAAAATTTTGGGTGTAAGTACTTGGGGTCCGATTTTTTTTTTGGATTTTTGTCTAATATGGTTTGATTCACAACCAAAAACAATAAAATCAATGTAAAAATTCATTTAACGAAATAGTTTCGTTGTATGCCCATTTCAACCAGAATCTACTAGGACTTGAAAATTTTGTGTGTAAGTAATTGGGGTCTGATTTTTTTTTTGGATTTTTGTCTAATATGGTTTGATTCACAACCAAAAACAATAAAATCAATGTAAAAATTCATTTAACGAAATAGTTTTGTTGTAAGCCCATTTCAACCAGAATCTACTAGGACTCGAAAATTTTGAGTGTAAGTACTTGGGGTCCGATTTTTTTTTGATTTTTGTCTAATATGGTTTGATTCACAACTAAAAATAATAAAATCAATGTAAAAATTCATTTAACGAAATTGTTTTGTTGTAAGCCAATTTCAACCAGAATCTACTAGGACTCGAAAATTTTGGGTGTAAGTACTTGGGGTCCGATTTTTTTTTGGATTTTTGTCTAATATGCTTTGATTCACAACCGAAAACAATAAAATTAATGTAAAAATTCATTTAACGAAATATTTTTGTTGTAAGCCCATTTCAACCAGAATCTACTAGGACTCGAAAATTTTGGGTGTAAGTAATTGGGGTCCGATTTTTTTTTTTGGATTTTTGTCTAATATGGTTTGATTCACAACCAAAAACAATAAAATCAATGTAAAAATTCATTTAACGAAATAGTTTTGTTGTAAGCCCATTTCAACCAGAATCTACTAGGACTCGAAAATTTTGAGTGTAAGTACTTGGGGTCCGATTTTTTTTTTGGATTTTTGTCTAATATGTTTTGATTCACAACTAAAAATAATAAAATCAATGTAAAAATTCATTTAACGAAATTGTTTTGTTGTAAGCCAATTTCAACCAGAATCTACTAGGACTCGAAAATTTTGGGTGTAAGTACTTGGGGTCCGATTTTTTTTTTGGATTTTTGTCTAATATGGTTTGATTCACAACCAAAAACAATAAAATCAATGTTAAAATTCATTTAACGAAATAGTTTTGTTGTAAGCCCATTTCAACCAGAATCTACTAGGACTCGAAAATTATGAGTGTAAGTACTTGGGGTCCGATTTTTTTTTTGGATTTTTGTCTAATATGGTTTGATTCACAACTAAAAAATAAAATCAATGTAAAAATTCATTTAACGAAATAGTTTTGTTGTAAGCCCATTTCAACCAGAATCTCCTACTTCTCAAAAATTTTGGGTGTAAGTACTTGGGGTCCGAATTTTTATTTTTTTTTGGATTTTTGTCTAATATGGTTTGATTCACAACCAAAAACAATAAAATCAATGTAAAAATTCATTTAACGAAATAGTTTTGTTGTAAGCCCATTTCAACCAGAATCTACTAGGTCTCTAAAATTTTGGGTGTAAGTACTTGGGGTCCGATTTTTTTTTTTGGATTTTTGTCTAATATGCTTTGATTCACAACCGAAAACAATAAAATCAATGTAAAAATTCATTTAACGAAATAGTTTTGTTGTAAGCCCATTTCAACCAGAATCTCCTACTTCTCAAAAATTTTGGGTGTAAGTACTTGGGGTCCGAATTTTTATTTTTTTTTGGATTTTTGTCTAATATGGTTTGATTCACAACCAAAAACAATAAAATCAATGTAAAAATTCATTTAACGAAATAGTTTTGTTGTAAGCCCATTTCAACCAGAATCTACTAGGACTCGAAAATTTTGGGTGTAAGCACTTGGGGTCCAATTTTTTTTTTTTTGGATTTTTGTCTAATATGGTTTGATTCACAACCAAAAACAATAAAATCAATGTAAAAATTCATTTAACGAAATAGTTTTGTTGTAAGCCCATTTCAACCAGAATCTACTAGGACTCGAAAATTTTGGGTGTAAGTACTTGGGGTCCGATTTTTTGTATTTTTGGATTTTTGTCTAATATGGTTTGATTCACAACCAAAAACAATAAAATCAATGTAAAAATTCATTTAACGAAATAATTTTGTTGTAAGCCCATTTCAACCAGAATCTACTAGGACTGGAAAATTTAGGGTGTAAGTACTTGGGGTCCGATTTGTTTTTTTTTTTGGTTTTTTGTCTAATATGGTTTGATTCACAACCAAAAACAATAAAATCAATGTAAAAATTGATTTAACGAAATAGTTTTGTTGTAAGCCAATTTCAACCAGAATCTACTAGGACTCGAAAATTTTGGGTGTAAGTACTTGGGGTCCGATTTTTTTTTTATTTTTGTCTAATATGCTTTGATTCACAACCAAAGACAATAAAATCAATGTAAAAATTCATTTAACGAAATAGTTTTGTTGTAAGCCCATTTCAATCAGAATCTACTAGGACTTGAAAATTTTGGGTGTAAGTACTTGGGGTCCGATTTTTTTTTTTGGATTTTTGTCTAATATGCTTTGTTTCACAACCAAAAACAATAAAATCAATGTAAAAATTCATTTAACGAAATAGTTTTGTTGTAAGCCCATTTCAACCAGAATCTACTAGGACTTGAAAATTTTGGGTGTAAGTACTTGGGGTCCGATTTTTTTTTTTTGGATTTTTGTCTAATATGGTTTGATTCACAACCAAAAACAATAAAATCAATGTAAAAATTCATTTAACGAAATAGTTTTGTTGTAAGCCCATTTCAACCAGAATCTACTAGGACTCGAAAATTTTGGGTGTAAGTACTTGGGGTCCGATTTTTTGTATTTTTGGATTTTTGTCTAATATGGTTTGATTCACAACCAAAAACAATAAAATCAATGTAAAAATTCATTTAACGAAATAGTTTTGTTGTAAGCCCATTTCAACCAGAATTTACTATGACTGGAAAATTTAGGGTGTAAGTACTTGGGGTCCGATTTGTTTTTTTTTTGGATTTTTGTCTAATATGGTTTGATTCACAACCAAAAACAATAAAATCAATGTAAAAATTGATTTTACGAAATAGTTTTGTTGTAAGCCAATTTCAACCAGAATCTACTAGGACTCGAAAATTTTGGGTGTAAGTACTTGGGGTCCGATTTTTTGTATTTTTGGATTTTTGTCTAATATGGTTTGATTCACAACCAAAAACAATAAAATCAATGTAAAAATTCATTTAACGAAATAGTTTTGTTGTAAGCCCATTTCAACCAGAATCTACTAGGACTCGAAAATTTTGGGTGTAAGTACTTGGGGTCCGATTTTTTGTATTTTTGGATTTTTGTCTAATATGGTTTGATTCACAACCAAAAACAATAAAATCAATGTAAAAATTCATTTACCAAAATAGTTTTGTTGTAAGCCCATTTCAACCAGAATCTCCTACTACTCGAAAATTTTGGGTGTAAGTACTTGGGGTCCGATGATTCACAACCAAAAACAATAAAATCAATGTAAAAATTCATTTAACGAAATAGTTTTGTTGTAAGCCCATTTCAACCAGAATCTCCTACTTCTCAAAAATTTTGGGTGTATGTACTTGGGGTCCGAATTTTTATTTTTTTTTGGATTTTTGTCTAATATGGTTTGATTCACAACCAAAAACAATAAAATCAATGTAAAAATTCATTTAACGAAATAGTTTTGTTGTAAGCCCATTTCAACCAGAATCTACTAGGACTCGAAAATTTTGGGTGTAAGCACTTGGGGTCCGATTTTTTTTTTTTTGATTTTTGTCTAATATGGTTTGATTCACAACCAAAAACAATAAAATCAATGTAAAAATTCATTTAACGAAATAATTTTGTTGTAAGCCCATTTCAACCAGAATCTACTAGGACTCGAAAATTTTGGGTGTAAGTACTTGGGGTCCGTTTTTTTGTATTTTTGGATTTTTGTCTAATATGGTTTGATTCACAACCAAAAACAATAAAATCAATGTAAAAATTCATTTAACGAAATAGTTTTGTTGTAAGCCCATTTCAACCAGAATTTACTATGACTGGAAAATTTTTTTTTTTTGGATTTTTGTCTAATATGGTTTGATTCACAACCAAAAACAATAAAATCAATGTAAAAATTCATTTAACGAAATAGTTTTGTTGTAAGCCCATTTCAACCAGAATCTACTAGGACTCGAAAATTTTGGGTGTAAGTACTTGGGGTCCGATTTTTTGTATTTTTGGATTTTTGTCTAATATGGTTTGATTCACAACCAAAAACAATAAAATCAATGTAAAAATTCATTTAACGAAATAGTTTTGTTGTAAGCCCATTTCAACCAGAATTTACTATGACTGGAAAATTTAGGGTGTAAGTACTTGGGGTCCGATTTTTTTTTTTTTGGATTTTTGTCTAATATGGTTTGATTCACAACCAAAAACAATAAAATCAATGTAAAAATTCATTTAACGAAATAGTTTTGTTGTAAGCTAATTTCAACCAGAATCTACTAGGACTCGAAAATTTTGGGTGTAAGTACTTGGGGTCCGATATTTTTTTTTTGGATTTTTGTCTAAAATGCTTTGATTCACAACCAAAAACAATAAAATCAGTGTAAAAATTCATTTACTGAAATAGTTTTGTTGTAAGCCCATTTCAACCAAAATCTCCTAGGACTTGAAAATTTTGGGTGTAAGTACTTGGGGTCCGATTTTTTTTTTTAGATTTTTGTCTAATATGCTTTGATTCACAACCAAAAACAATAAAATCAATGTAAAAATTCATTTAACGAAATAGTTTTGTTGTAAGCTCATTTCAACCAGAATCTCCTACTACTCAAAAATTTTGGGTGTAAGTACTTGGGGTCCGATATTTTTTTTTTTGGATTTTTGTCTAATATGCTTTGATTCACAACCAAAAACAATTAAATCAATGTAAAAATTCATTTAACGAAATAGTTTTGTTGTAAGCCCATTTCAACCAGAATCTACTAGGACTTGAAAATTTTGGGTGTAAGTAATTGGGGTCCGATTTTTTTTTTGGATTTTTGTCTAATATGCTTTGATTCACAACCAAAAACAATAAAATCAATGTAAAAATTCATTTAACGAAATAGTTGTGTTGTCTCAAAAATTTTGGGTGTAAGTACTTGGGGTCCGATTTTTTTTTTGGATTTTTGTCTAATATGCTTTGATTCACAACCAAAAACAATAAAATCAATGTAAAAATTCATTTACCGAAATAGTTTTGTTGTAAGCCCATTTCAACCAGAATCTACTAGGACTCGAAAATTTTGGGTGTAAGTACTTGGGGTCCGATTTTTTTTTTTTGGATTTTTGTCTAATATGGTATGATATACAACACGTATAAGAAGTTAGCCCAGAAAGTTAGCCCAGAAAATAAAAAAGTTTAATCAGGCAACACTACTAAATTAAAACCTCATTTACTTTTATGTGAAGTTATCCCAGCCCAGGAATTTATAAAATTTACTTGTATTATAAGTTATTGGAATTTATCCCAGCCCAGAAAATAAAAAAAATCATTTCACTTTGGAATTAGTCTTAGCCCAGAAATTTAAAAAAATTACATTATTAATGAGAAGTTAGCCCAGCCCAGGAATATATCAAAACAAATCTTTCAATAAAAAAACAAAACCAAATCTGTCAATTAATTACGGGTTGGAATAAAAAACAAATATATTGGTATACATATATACACATATATACATATGTACACGTACAATAAATAAATACGAATATATTACGACAAATTTGTTACCAGTATTCATTGTTATAATTTAAAATATTTAAATTTTTACTTGAATATCGGATTAAGGCTATACAGATTTAGATTGGGTATGCAAGCAGCTTATTTGGAGAAAAATTTCAAGATGATCAGTATGTTGCAACTTGCCGAAATATGGCTCTGGGCTGGGTACTCCTAAGCATTTTCGAGAAATAAATCAGTTTTTCTTCCCGCGTGTTGAAACTAAAAATCTCTCGGATTGAGGCTATACAGATTAAGAATGGGTATGCAAGCAGCTTATTTGGGAAAAAATTTCAAGATGATCGGTATGTTGCAACTTGCCGAAATATGGCTCTGGGCTGGGTACTCCTAAGCATTTTCGAGAAATAAATCAGTTTTTCTTTCCGTGTGTTGAAACTAAAAATCTCTCGGATTGAGGCTATACAGATTAAGAATAGGTATGCAAGCAGCTTATTTGGGGAAAAATTTCAAGATGATCGGTATGTTGCAACTTGCCGAAATATGGCTCTGGGCTGGGTACTCCTAAGCATTTTCGAGAAATAAATCAGTTTTTCTTTCCGTGTGTTGAAACTAAAAATCTCTCGGATTGAGGCTATACAGATTAAGAATGGGTATGCAAGCAGCTGATTTGGGAAAAAATTTCAAGATGATCGGTATGTTGCAACTTGCCGAAATATGGCTCTGGGCTGGGTACTCCTAAGCATTTTCGAGAAATAAAACAGTTTTTCTTTCCGTGTGTTGAAACTAAAAATCTCTCGGATTGAGGCTATACAGATTAAGAATGGGTATGCAAGCAGCTTATTTGGGAAAAAATTTCAAGATGATCGGTATGTTACAACTTGCCGAAATATGGCTCTGGGCTGGGTACTCCTAAGCATTTTCGAGAAATAAATCAGTTTTTCTTTCCGTGTGTTGAAACTAAAAATCTCTCGGATTGAGGCTATACAGATTAAGAATAGGTATGCAAGCAGCTTATTTGGGGAAAAATTTCAAGATGATCGGTATGTTGCAACTTGCCGAAATATGGCTCTGGGCTGGGTACTCCTAAGCATTTTCGAGAAATAAATCAGTTTTTCTTCCCGCGTGTTGAAACTAAAAATCTCTCGGATTGAGGCTATACAGATTAGGAATAGGTATGCAAGCAGCTTATTTGGGAAAAAATTTCAAGATGATCGGTATGTTGCAACTTGCCGAAATATGGCTCTGGGCTGGGTACTCCTAAGCATTTTCGAGAAATAAATCAGTTTTTCTTTCCGTGTGTTGAAACTAAAAATCTCTCGGATTGAGGCTATACAGATTAAGAATGGGTATGCAAGCAGCTTATTTGGGAAAAAATTTCAAGATGATCGGTATGTTGCAACTTGCCGAAATATGGCTCTGGGCTGGGTACTCCTAAGCATTTTCGAGAAATAAATCAGTTTTTCTTCCCGCGTGTTGAAACTAAAAATCTCTCGGATTGAGGCTATACAGATTAAGAATGGGTATGCAAGCAGCTGATTTGGGAAAAAAATTCAAGATGATCGGTATGTTGCAACTTGCCGAAATATGGCTCTGGGCTGGGTACTCCTAAGCATTTTCGAGAAATAAATCAGTTTTTCTTTTCGTGTGTTGAAACTAAAAATCTCTCGAATTGAGGCTATACAGATTAAGAATGGGTATGCAAGCAGCTTATTTGGGAAAAAATTTCAAGATGATCGGTATGTTGCAACTTGCCGAAATATGGCTCTGGGCTGGGTACTCCTAAGCATTTTCGAGAAATAAATCAGTTTTTCTTCCCGCGTGTTGAAACTAAAAATCTCTCGGATTGAGGCTATACAGATTAAGAATGGGTATGCAAGCAGCTGATTTGGGAAAAAATTTCAAGATGATCGGTATGTTGCAACTTGCCGAAATATGGCTCTGGGCTGGGTACTCCTAAGCATTTTCGAGAAATAAATCAGTTTTTCTTTCCGTGTGTTGAAACTAAAAATCTCTCGGATTGAGGCTATACAGATTAAGAATGGGTATGCAAGCAGCTTATTTGGGAAAAAATTTCAAGATGATCGGTATGTTACAACTTGCCGAAATATGGCTCTGGGCTGGGTACTCCTAAGCATTTTCGAGAAATAAATCAGTTTTTCTTCCCGTGTGTTGAAACTAAAAATCTCTCGGATTGAGGCTATACAGATTAAGAATAGATATGCAAGCAGCTTATTTGGGGAAAAATTTCAAGATGATCGGTATGTTGCAACTTGCCGAAATATGGCTCTGGGCTGGGTACTCCTAAGCATTTTCGAGAAATAAATCAGTTTTTCTTCCCGCGTGTTGAAACTAAAAATCTCTCGGATTGAGGCTATACAGATTAAGAATGGGTATGCAAGCAGCTTATTTGGGAAAAAATTTCAAGATGATCGGTATGTTGCAACTTGCCGAAATATGGCTCTGGGCTGGGTACTCCTAAGCATTTTCGAGAAATAAAACAGTTTTTCTTTCCGTGTGTTGAAACTAAAAATCTCTCGGATTGAGGCTATACAGATTAAGAATGGGTATGCAAGCAGCTTATTTGGGAAAAAATTTCAAGATGATCGGTATGTTACAACTTGCCGAAATATGGCTCTGGGCTGGGTACTCCTAAGCATTTTCGAGAAATAAATCAGTTTTTCTTCCCGTGTGTTGAAACTAAAAATCTCTCGGATTGAGGCTATACAGATTAAGAATAGGTATGCAAGCAGCTTATTTGGGGAAAAATTTCAAGATGATCGGTATGTTGCAACTTGCCGAAATATGGCTCTGGGCTGGGTACTCCTAAGCATTTTCGAGAAATAAAACAGTTTTTCTTTCCGTGTGTTGAAACTAAAAATCTCTCGGATTGAGGCTATACAGATTAAGAATGGGTATGCAAGCAGCTTATTTGGGAAAAAATTTCAAGATGATCGGTATGTTGCAACTTGCCGAAATATGGCTCTGGGCTGGGTACTCCTAAGCATTTTCGAGAAATAAATCAGTTTTTCTTTCCGTGTGTTGAAACTAAAAATCTCTCGGATTGACGCTATACAGATTAAGAATGGGTATGCAAGCAGCTTATTTGGGAAAAAATTTCAAGATGATCGGTATGTTGCAACTTGCCGAAATATGGCTCTGGGCTGGGTACTCCTAAGCATTTTCGAGAAATAAATCAGTTTTTCTTCCCGCGTGTTGAAACTAAAAATCTCTCGGATTGAGGCTATACAGATTAAGAATGGGTATGCAAGCAGCTGATTTGGGAAAAAATTTCAAGATGATCGGTATGTTGCAACTTGCCGAAATATGGCTCTGGGCTGGGTACTCCTAAGCATTTTCGAGAAATAAATCAGTTTTTCTTTCCGTGTGTTGAAACTAAAAATCTCTCGGATTGAGGCTATACAGATTAAGAATGGGTATGCAAGCAGCTTATTTGGGAAAAAATTTCAAGATGATCGGTATGTTGCAACTTGCCGAAATATGGCTCTGGGCTGGGTACTCCTAAGCATTTTCGAGAAATAAATCAGTTTTTCTTCCCGCGTGTTGAAACTAAAAATCTCTCGGATTGAGGCTATACAGATTAAGAATGGGTATGCAAGCAGCTGATTTGGGAAAAAATTTCAAGATGATCGGTATGTTGCAACTTGCCGAAATATGGCTCTGGGCTGGGTACTCCTAAGCATTTTCGAGAAATAAATCAGTTTTTCTTCCCGCGTGTTGAAACTAAAAATCTCTCGGATTGAGGCTATACAGATTAAGAATGGGTATGCAAGCAGCTGATTTGGGAAAAAATTTCAAGATGATCGGTATGTTGCAACTTGCCGAAATATGGCTCTGGGCTGGGTACTCCTAAGCATTTTCGAGAAATAAATCAGTTTTTCTTCCCGCGTGTTGAAACTAAAAATCTCTCGGATTGAGGCTATACAGATTAAGAATGGGTATGCAAGCAGCCGATTTGGGAAAAAATTTCAAGATGATCGGTATGTTGCAACTTGCCGAAATATGGCTCTGGGCTGGGTACTCCTAAGCATTTTCGAGAAATAAATCAGTTTTTCTTTCCGTGTGTTGAAACTAAAAATCTCTCGGATTGAGGCTATACAGATTAAGAATGGGTATGCAAGCAGCTTATTTGGGAAAAAATTTCAAGATGATCGGTATGTTACAACTTGCCGAAATATGGCTCTGGGCTGGGTACTCCTAAGCATTTTCGAGAAATAAATCAGTTTTTCTTCCCGTGTGTTGAAACTAAAAATCTCTCGGATTGAGGCTATACAGATTAAGAATAGGTATGCAAGCAGCTTATTTGGGGAAAAATTTCAAGATGATCGGTATGTTGCAACTTGCCGAAATATGGCTCTGGGCTGGGTACTCCTAAGCATTTTCGAGAAATAAATCAGTTTTTCTTCCCGCGTGTTGAAACTAAAAATCTCTCGGATTGAGGCTATACAGATTAAGAATGGGTATGCAAGCAGCTTATTTGGGAAAAAATTTCAAGATGATCGGTATGTTGCAACTTGCCGAAATATGGCTCTGGGCTGGGTACTCCTAAGCATTTTCGAGAAATAAATCAGTTTTTCTTCCCGCGTGTTGAAACTAAAAATCTCTCGGATTGAGGCTATACAGATTAAGAATGGGTATGCAAGCAGCTGATTTGGGAAAAAATTTCAAGATGATCGGTATGTTGCAACTTGCCGAAATATGGCTCTGGGCTGGGTACTCCTAAGCATTTTCGAGAAATAAATCAGTTTTTCTTTCCGTGTGTTGAAACTAAAAATCTCTCGGATTGAGGCTATACAGATTAAGAATGGGTATGCAAGCAGCTTATTTGGGAAAAAATTTCAAGATGATCGGTATGTTGCAACTTGCCGAAATATGGCTCTGGGCTGGGTACTCCTAAGCATTTTCGAGAAATAAATCAGTTTTTCTTTTCGTGTGTTGAAACTAAAAATCTCTCGGATTGAGGCTATACAGATTAAGAATGGGTATGCAAGCAGCTGATTTGGGAAAAAATTTCAAGATGATCGGTATGTTGCAACTTGCCGAAATATGGCTCTGGGCTGGGTACTCCTAAGCATTTTCGAGAAATAAAACAGTTTTTCTTTCCGTGTGTTGAAACTAAAAATCTCTCGGATTGAGGCTATACAGATTAAGAATGAGTATGCAAGCAGCTTATTTGGGAAAAAATTTTAAGATGATCGGTATGTTACAACTTGCCGAAATATGGCTCTGGGCTGGGTACTCCTAAGCATTTTCGAGAAATAAATCAGTTTTTCTTCCCGTGTGTTGAAACTAAAAATCTCTCGGATTGAGGCTATACAGATTAAGAATAGGTATGCAAGCAGCTTATTTGGGGAAAAATTTCAAGATGATCGGTATGTTGCAACTTGCCGAAATATGGCTCTGGGCTGGGTACTCCTAAGCATTTTCGAGAAATAAATCAGTTTTTCTTTCCGTGTGTTGAAACTAAAAATCTCTCGGATTGAGGCTATACAGATTAAGAATGGGTATGCAAGCAGCTTATTTGGGAAAAAATTTCAAGATGATCGGTATGTTGCAACTTGCCGAAATATGGCTCTGGGCTGGGTACTCCTAAGCATTTTCGAGAAATAAATCAGTTTTTCTTTCCGTGTGTTGAAACTAAAAATCTCTCGGATTGAGGCTATACAGATTAAGAATGGCTATGCAAGCAGCTTATTTGGGAAAAAATTTCAAGATGATCGGTATGTTGCAACTTGCCGAAATATGGCTCTGGGCTGGGTACTCCTAAGCATTTTCGAGAAATAAATCAGTTTTTCTTCCCGCGTGTTGAAACTAAAAATCTCTCGGATTGAGGCTATACAGATTAAGAATGGGTATGCAAGCAGCTGATTTGGGAAAAAATTTCAAGATGATCGGTATGTTGCAACTTGCCGAAATATGGCTCTGGGCTGGGTACTCCTAAGCATTTTCGAGAAATAAATCAGTTTTTCTTTCCGTGTGTTGAAACTAAAAATCTCTCGGATTGAGGCTATACAGATTAAGAATGGGTATGCAAGCAGCTTATTTGGGAAAAAATTTCAAGATGATCGGTATGTTGCAACTTGCCGAAATATGGCTCTGGGCTGGGTACTCCAAAGCATTTTCGAGAAATAAATCAGTTTTTCTTCCCGCGTGTTGAAACTAAAAATCTCTCGGATTGAGGCTATACAGATTAAGAATGGGTATGCAAGCAGCTGATTTGGGAAAAAATTTCAAGATGATCGGTATGTTGCAACTTGCCGAAATATGGCTCTGGGCTGGGTACTCCTAAGCATTTTCGAGAAATAAATCAGTTTTTCTTTCCGTGTGTTGAAACTAAAAATCTCTCGGATTGAGGCTATACAGATTAAGAATGGGTATGCAAGCAGCTTATTTGGGAAAAAATTTCAAGATGATCGGTATGTTGCAACTTGCCGAAATATGGCTCTGGGCTGGGTACTTCTAAGCATTTTCGAGAAATAAATCAGTTTTTCTTTCCGTGTGTTGAAACTAAAAATCTCTCGGATTGAGGCTATACAGATTAGGAATGGGTATGCAAGCAGCTTATTTGGGAAAAAATTTCAAGATGATCGGTATGTTGCAACTTGCCGAAATATGGCTCTGGGCTGGGTACTCCTAAGCATTTTCGAGAAATAAATCAGTTTTTCTTCCCGCGTGTTGAAACTAAAAATCTCTCGGATTGAGGCTATACAGATTAAGAATGGGTATGCAAGCAGCTGATTTGGGAAAAAATTTCAAGATGATCGGTATGTTGCAACTTGCCGAAATATGGCTCTGGGATGGGTACTCCTAAGCATTTTCGAGAAATAAATCAGTTTTTCTTTCCGTGTGTTGAAACTAAAAATCTCTCGGATTGAGGCTATACAGATTAAGAATGGGTATGCAAGCAGCTTATTTGGGAAAAAATTTCAAGATGATCGGTATGTTACAACTTGCCGAAATATGGCTCTGGGCTGGGTACTCCTAAGCATTTTCGAGAAATAAATCAGTTTTTCTTCCCGTGTGTTGAAACTAAAAATCTCTCGGATTGAGGCTATACAGATTAAGAATGGGTATGCAAGCAGCTTATTTGGGAAAAAATTTCAAGATGATCGGTATGTTGCAACTTGCCGAAATATGGCTCTGGGCTGGGTACTCCTAAGCATTTTCGAGAAATAAATCAGTTTTTCTTCCCGCGTGTTGAAACTAAAAATCTCTCGGGATTGAGGCTATACAGATTAAGAATGGGTATGCAAGCAGCTGATTTGGGAAAAAATTTCAAGATGATCGGTATGTTGCAACTTGCCGAAATATGGCTCTGGGCTGGGTACTCCTAAGCATTTTCGAGAAATAAATCAGTTTTTCTTTCCGTGTGTTGAAACTAAAAATCTCTCGGATTGAGGCTATACAGATTAAGAATGGGTATGCAAGCAGCTTATTTAGGAAAAAATTTCAAGATGATCGGTATGTTGCAACTTGCCGAAATATGGCTCTGGGCTGGGTACTCCTAAGCATTTTCGAGAAATAAATCAGTTTTTCTTCCCGCGTGTTGAAACTAAAAATCTCTCGGATTGAGGCTATACAGATTAAGAATGGGTATGCAAGCAGCTGATTTGGGAAAAAATTTCAAGATGATCGGTATGTTGCAACTTGCCGAAATATGGCTCTGGGCTGGGTACTCCTAAGCATTTTCGAGAAATAAATCAGTTTTTCTTTCCGTGTGTTGAAACTAAAAATCTCTCGGATTGAGGCTATACAGATTAAGAATGGGTATGCAAGCAGCTGATTTGGGAAAAAATTTCAAGATGATCGGTATGTTGCAACTTGCCGAAATATGGCTCTGGGCTGGGTACTCCTAAGCATTTTCGAGAAATAAATCAGTTTTTCTTCCCGCGTGTTGAAACTAAAAATCTCTCGGATTGAGGCTATACAGATTAAGAATGGGTATGCAAGCAGCTGATTTGGGAAAAAATTTCAAGATGATCGGTATGTTGCAACTTGCCGAAATATGGCTCTGGGCTGGGTACTCCTAAGCATTTTCGAGAAATAAATCAGTTTTTCTTTCCGTGTGTTGAAACTAAAAATCTCTCGGATTGAGGCTATACAGATTAAGAATGGGTATGCAAGCAGCTTATTTGGGAAAAAATTTCAAGATGATCGGTATGTTACAACTTGCCGAAATATGGCTCTGGGCTGGGTACTCCTAAGCATTTTCTAGAAATAAATCAGTTTTTCTTCCCGTGTGTTGAAACTAAAAATCTCTCGGATTGAGGCTATACAGATTAAGAATAGGTATGCAAGCAGCTTATTTGGGGAAAAATTTCAAGATGATCGGTATGTTGCAACTTGCCGAAATATGGCTCTGGGCTGGGTACTCCTAAGCATTTTCGAGAAATAAATCAGTTTTTCTTCCCGCGTGTTGAAACTAAAAATCTCTCGGATTGAGGCTATACAGATTAAGAATACGTATGCAAGCAGCTTATTTGGGAAAAAATTTCAAGATGATCGGTATGTTGCAACTTGCCGAAATATGGCTCTGGGCTGGGTACTCCTAAGCATTTTCGAGAAATAAATCAGTTTTTCTTCCCGCGTGTTGAAACTAAAAATCTCTCGGATTGAGGCTATACAGATTAAGAATGGGTATGCAAGCAGCTGATTTGGGAAAAAATTTCAAGATGATCGGTATGTTGCAACTTGCCGAAATATGGCTCTGGGCTGGGTACTCCTAAGCATTTTCGAGAAATAAATCAGTTTTTCTTCCCGCGTGTTGAAACTAAAAATCTCTCGGATT
>CAKOBK010000687.1:10000-12911 GCA_932526605.1 Nephrotoma flavescens | reverse complement strand
CTATGGGAAAGTATAATAGAGGTATATGGAAAGACAAGTCAAACAGGCAAAATTGTTAATAATGGTCGTAGCGAAAAACCACTTACATATTCGGATTCAGCGTGCAATTTTACATGGGAATTGCATATAAAATAATTTTTTTAACTTGCATATAAAAAAATTTGGTTCGGATTTCCGGCTTCTTTGTGCATAAACGTATACTATGGGGAACAGGTGACAAGTCCAAACAGTGAAAATCCGAACCAAATGTGAAAAAAATTATTTTATATGCAATTCCCATGTAAAATTGCACGCTGAATCCGAATATGTAATCAGTTTTACGCTACGACCATTATTAACAATTTTGCCTGTTTGACTTGTCTGTCCATATACCTCTATTATACTTTCCCATAGTAAAATGGGAATCAAATTGCCAAAATCCGAACCAAATGTGAAAAAAATTATTTTATATGCAATTCCCATGTAAAATTGCACGCTGAATCCGAATGTGTAAGTGGTTTTTCGCTACGACCATTATTAACAATTTTCCCTCTTTGACTTATCTGTCCATATACCTCTATTATACTTTCCCATAGTAAAATGGGAATCAAATTGCCAAAATCCGAACCAAATGTGAAAAAAATTATTTTATATGCAGTTCCCACGTAAAATTTTACGCTGAATCCGAATATGTAAGTGGTTTTTCGCTACGACCATTATTAACAATTTTGCCTGTTTGACTTGTCTGTCCATATACCTCTATTATACTTTCCCATAGTAAAATGAGAATCAAATTTCCAAAATCCGAACCAAATGTGAAAAAAAATATTTTATATGCAATTCCTATGTAAAATTGTACGCTGAATCCGAATATGTAAGTGGTTTTTCGCTACGACCATTATTAACAATTTTGCCTGTTTGACTTGTCTGTCCATATACCTCTATTATACTTTCCCATAGAAAAATGGGAATCAAATTGCCAAAATCCGAACCAAATGTGAAAAAAATTATTTTATATGCAATTCCCATGTAAAATTGCACGCTGAATCCGAATATGTAAGTGGTTTTTCGCTACGACCATTATTAACAATTTTGCCTGTTTGAGCTTTAAAACTAAATTTATTTAAAAATTGAGATGAATGTATTCGACAACGACCATACCATGTTTAATATACCGGTACTCGTTCGATCACCGAAGTCAAGCAACGTAGGGCATAGTTAGTACTTAGATGGGTGACCGCTTGGGAACCCTATGTGTCGTTGGCTTAGTTTTATATTATTTTATATTTTTTATTTTATAATTTTTTATATATTTTATATATTTTTATATTTTTTTTATATATTTTATATATATATTGGAGTTACATGAGTTACATGAGAAAGTTACATGAGAAATTATAATTAAAAATGTACATAGCGCTAAGTCAAGCTATTGAATGGATTGTGTTGTATAAAAATAATAATTTATACTATTTTAATTATATTTTGTATAATTAATATTTAATACTATTTTTAAATATAATAATTTATACTATTTTAATTTAACACATGTATATTTTTATATATATTATTATAATATTTTGATAAACTATGTTTATATGGTACACATTTAATATTTTAAAATTGTTCACGCTTTCCCATAGCGCGCTATTCTATTTATTTCAAAATTATGCTCAGCTTTTCTAATATAAAAATCACACATGCTATAGCAATACAATTTTGTTAATAAAACGAGAAAATGATACTGATTTACAATGAACGTTAAATTCCATTTTAACAGATATTAGTATGTTGGTTGGAATAGACGAAAAACAAAGCAAAACAGAAAAAAATCCAAGCAACGCGTTCAAGAGGCACATTTGTTTTTGTAAACATCTGTATTTTTTTCGTTTTCTTTGTGCCTAAGTGTTTATTGTAGTAAAGAAATTTTATAAAAATAAATTTCTTTATTCATATCATTTGTTGTACAAAATTAAAGGTAAATACTTTACTTTATAAAGCGAAGAAGCAAAATTGTAAACGTTATGTATTTTGGCATATTAAATTACTTAAGAAGTCTTTAATAATGTATCTTAATATATAATATGTTTATTATTGTTTCTACCATTAACATAATTTTATTTGGTTAGTGTGAGAATTTTATATATTAAAACAAAATTCATATTCACATACAATATACTACAAAAGGTTTGCACCTTTAATAAGAAAAAATATATTCTGAATGAAAATGTATTAAAAATTCAATTGAAAAAACCTGAAAATAAATAATAAAAATCATTTGTAAACTATATTCATAAGGTATAAAAGCTTTATGATAAAAAACAAATTTACATTCTGGTTGATCCTGCCAGTAGTTATATGCTTGTCTCAAAGATTAAGCCATGCATGTCTAAGTACACACTCTCGAATAGAGAAACCGCAAAAGGCTCAGTATATCAGTTATGATTTATTAGATCGTATACATAGTTACATGGATAACTGTGGTAATTCTAGAGCTAATACATGCAAATAATCACGGACCGCAAGGAACGTGTGCTTTTATTAGATTAAAATCAATCGATACATTAAGGTATATTTATATACTGTATCGTTTATAAGATGAATCTGAATAACATGTAGATCGCATGGTCCTGTACCGGCGATAGATCTTTCAAATGTCTGCCCTATCAACTATTGATGGTAGTATCTAGGACTACCATGGTTGCAACGGGTAACGGGGAATCAGGGTTCGATTCCGGAGAGGGAGCCTGAGAAACGGCTACCACATCTAAGGAAGGCAGCAGGCGCGTAAATTACCCAATCCCAGCACGGGGAGGTAGTGACGAAAAATAACAATACAGGACTCAATCCGAGGCCCTGTAATTGGAATGAGTACACTTTAAATCCTTTAACAAGGAACAATTGGAGGGCAAGTCTGGTGCCAGCAGCCGCG
>CAKOBK010000687.1:0-2500 GCA_932526605.1 Nephrotoma flavescens | reverse complement strand
AGAAATTATAATTTAAAATGTACATCGCGCTAAGTCAAGCTATTGAATGGATTGTGTTGTATAAAAATTTATGGGAAAGTATAATAGAGGTATATGGACAGACAAGTCAAACAGGCAAAATTGTTAATAATGGTCGTAGCTAAAAACCACTTACATATTCGGATTCAGCGTGAAATTTTACATGGGAATTGTATATAAAATAATTTTTTTCACATTTGGTTCGGATTTTGGCAATTTGATTCCCATTTTACTATGGGAAAGTATAATAGAGGTATATGGACAGACAAGTCAAACAGGCAAAATTGTTAATAATGGTCGTAGCGAAAAACCACTTACATATTCGGATTCAGCGTGCAATTTTACATGGGAATTGCATATAAAATAATTTTTTTCACATTTGGTTCGGATTTTGGAAATTTGATTCCCATTTTACTATGGGAAAGTATAATAGAGGTATATGGACAGACAAGTCAAACAGGCAAAATTGTTAATAATGGTCGTAGCGAAAAACCACTTACATATTCGGATTCAGCGTGCAATTTTACATGGGAATTGCATATAAAATAATTTTTTTCACATTTGGTTCGGATTTTGGCAATTTGATTCCCATTTTACTATGGGAAAGTATAATAGAGGTATATGGACAGATAAGTCAAACAGGGAAAATTGTTAATAATGGTCGTAGCGAAAAACCACTTACATATTCGGATTCAGCGTGCAATTTTACATGGGAATTGCATATAAAATAATTTTTTTCACATTTGGTTCGGATTTTGGCAATTTGATTCTCATTTTACTATGGGAAAGTATAATAGAGGTATATGGACAGACAAGTCAAACAGGCAAAATTGTTAATAATGATCGTAGCGAAAAACCATTTACATATTCGGATTCAGCGTAAAATTTTACATGGGAATTGCATATAAAATAATTTTTTTCACATTTGGTTCGGATTTTGGCAATTTGATTCCCATTTTACTATGGGAAAGTATAATAGAGGTATATGGACAGATAAGTCAAACAGGGAAAATTGTTAATAATGGTCGTAGCGAAAAACCACTTACATATTCGGATTCAGCGTGAAATTTTACATGGGAATTGCATATAAAATAAAATTTTTACATTTGGTTCGGATTTTGGCAATTTGATTCCCATTTTACTATGGGAAAGTATAATAGAGGTATATGGACAGATAAGTCAAACAGGGAAAATTGTTAATAATGGTCGTAGCGAAAAACCACTTACATATTCGGATTCAGCGTGAAATTTTACATGGGAATTGCATATAAAATAATTTTTTTCACATTTGGATCGGATTTTGGAAATTTGATTCCCATTTTACTATGGGAAAGTATAATAGAGGTATATGGACAGATAAGTCAAACAGGGAAAATTGTTAATAATGGTCGTAGCGAAAAACCACTTACATATTCGGATTCAGCGTGCAATTTTACATGGGAATTGCATATAAAATAATTTTTTTCACATTTGGTTCGGATTTTGGCAATTTGATTCCCATTTTACTATGGGAAAGTATAATAGAGGTATATGGACAGACAAGTCAAACAGGCAAAATTGTTAATAATGGTCGTAGCGTAAAACCACTTACATATTCGGATTCAGCGTGCAATTTTACATAGGAATTGCATATAAAATAATTTTTTTCACATTTGGTTCGGATTTTGGAAATTTGATTCTCATTTTACTATGGGAAAGTATAATAGAGGTATATGGACAGACAAGTCAAACAGGCAAAATTGTTAATAATGGTCGTAGCGAAAAACCACTTACATATTCGGATTCAGCGTGCAATTTTACATGGGAATTGTATATAAAAATAATTTTTTTCACATTTGGTTCGGATTTTGGAAATTTGATTCCCATTTTACTATGGGAAAGTATAATAGAGGTATATGGAAAGACAAGTCAAACAGGCAAAATTGTTAATAATGGTCGTAGCGAAAAACCACTTACATATTCGGATTCAGCGTGCAATTTTTACATGGGAATTGCATATAAAATAATTTTTTTAACTTGCATATAAAAAAAATTTGGTTCGGATTTCCGGCTTCTTTGTGCATAAACGTATACTATGGGGAACAGGTGACAAGTCAAACAGTGAAAATCCGAACCAAATGTGAAAAAAATTATTTTAATATGCAATTCCCATGTAAAATTGCACGCTGAATCCGAATATGTAATCAGTTTTACGCTACGACCATTATTAACAATTTTGCCTGTTTGACTTGTCTGTCCATATACCTCTATTATACTTTCCCATAGTAAAATGGGAATCAAATTGCCAAAATCCGAACCAAAATGTGAAAAAAATTATTTTATATGCAATTCCCATGTAAAATTGCACGCTGAATCCGAATGTGTAAGTGGTTTTTCGCTACGACCATTATTAACAATTTTTCCCTCTTTGACTTATCTGTCCATATACCTCTATTATACTTTCCCATAGTAAAATGGGAATCAAATTGCCAAAATCCGAACC